>LR738709.1:725872703-725916861 GCA_902687465.1 Secale cereale | reverse complement strand
AGCTCTGCAGATGAAAGGAATCTTCAGAAGCTTAGCCGTTGTCGAACACCGAAGCATCAAGGGTCTCGGGGTCTATCACGGTATCGGAGTCTACCGAAAAGAACCAACGAAGGGGAAACAAATAAATAACAGAGCAAACAATAGCATCACAAAGCATAACATGGCAAAACGCGATGCTACGTGTGACCTAACGCGGTGCTCGGTGATACAGGCGAAGAGGAATAACATCCGGGAAAGTATTCCCGGTGTTAGGCATTTGCGGGCAGATGAAACAGAGGGGGATGTTGCATGTTCGGTATGATAGAGATGTGTGGCGGACGAACGGACCGCGCATTCGGATTCGTCTCGTCGTTCTGAGCAACTTTCATATATAAATTATTTTCATCCGAGTTACGGATTATTTTATATGATTTTCTAAAGTTTATAACATTTTCTAGAATTAATTAATTATTTGAATCTAAATACAATTATGACGTCAGCATGATGTCAGCATGACGTCAGCAGTCAAACAGTCAGTTGACTGAGTCAAACTGACACGTGGGGCCTACTATCATACACTAAGACTAATTAAACATGTTAATTAGTCTAACAGTAATTAGGTTAATCTAATTAAGTTAATTAAATTAATTAATTAATTAATTAATTAATTAATATTTTAATTAATTAATTTTGTTATATATATTTTTTTGTTATATTTTTTTTGTTAACGTTCAGGGGCGGGGCCCCATGTGTCATTGGCCCTGGGGGCCAAAGCGGGTCGGGCGACGGGCACATGGGTGGCGCCCGACTGGGCGCCCGAACGGCGCTATGGCCAGCGGGCGAAGGGGCGGGCGCGCGGCCCGGCGCCGGCGGCCGTGGCCGCGGCCGGAGCAGGGTGGCGGGGCAAGCACGGGCGCTCGCCCGCAATAAGCAACGGGCGGAGGCGGGGCTGTGGCGCGCGGACGGAGTGCGGCGGCCGCGGCGACATGGCAGAGGCACGACGTAGCGGGGAGGCGCGGTGAGGAGGGTGCATGGCGACGGGCCCCTGGTCGCTGGAGCCAGCAGCGGTAGGGAAGCGTCCGGGGAAGGTGCGAGAGCGGCGCGCACAGGAGGAGGCGTGAGGGGACCGCAAGGCAGAGCACGAGCTCGCCGCGGTGACCACGGTGACGGGGTAGGGCCGCATGTGCGTCGAGTGCGGTCGGCGTGAGCATAAAGAAAACAGGGGGACGGAGGGGAATTGGGGCGTTTGCTCACATGGAGCATAGGGGCGAGCTCGGGCGCGTCGGGGAAGCGTTTGGGGAGGCCGGCGAGGTCCGGCGGCCGGACGGGCCAACAGGAGCGACGGCGAAGCCGAGACGTGGAGGATCCGGGAGGAGGTGGCCGTGGGGTGGGGCGGCCCTCGTCGTAGCGGGGAAGATGGTGGCGCCGGCGGTCGCGCAGGCACGGCACCCCTCGCCGGCGGCAGAGGGCCGGGCAAGTCTGAGCGGGGGTCGAGCGCTCAGCCTCGTTCCTGGCGGCGCGAGGTGGAGGTCGGGGGAAAATGAGATCGGGGAGTGGGGATCGTGGGGCTAGGGTTCGGTTGCGGGAGGGGGTTAGTAGCGGGCAGTGGGGGCCGACTGGGCCAGGTGGGCCGATTGGCCACCTGGGCCAGTTGGTCCGGTGGGGGGGGGGGCTTCTCCCTTTTCAGTGTTTGCTCGTTTTTCTTTTTCTTTTCAATTTCTTTTCTGTTAATTTTAGTTCTCTTTTACTTTAGTTTTACATTTTATAAAAGTAGCACATAAGCTAGTGTTAATAAATATGATAGTGCCACAAACATTATGACACCTGAATTAAAGTATTTTCTATTTATTCATTAATTTGTATGCGTTTTAATTAATTGTTTTATCGCTGTTATACTTAATATAGTGCTTTTAATTATTTTATAAAAATGTGGTTTTCCCACCATAATTGCTTATGCATTGTTTGGCACCACCTGAACATTTTATTTTTAATATTTGAAAATCTTTTTCGTTTGACATAATTTTGGACTTGTGAATTCTAACGAGATTGGATCATCGCGAGGTTATCAACAGTAATTGTGATGGCATGTCGTCATTAGCAGAGGGTTACTGTAGCTTGATTACCCGGGCGTCACAAAGCCATAAGCCTCGCAGCCCCAAACATTGAGAAACGACAACTACGGTTTCTTGCCAAACCATACGACGTCGTCTCAACGGACTTAGATGGTGCCCTATCTAAAGTGAATGCAGCTGTCTCTAATGCATAACCTCAAAATAACAGCGGTAGATCGGTAAGATACATCATAGATCGCACCATATCTCATAAGGTTCGATTACGATGTCCGGACACCCCATTACGCTGTGGTGTTCCAGGGGGCTTCAACTGCGAAACAATTCCACAATGTCTTAAGTGATTGCCAAACTCATAATTCAGAAAATATCCCCTTGATCAGATCGTAGGAACATGATCTTCTTGTTATGATGATTCTTAATCTTCACTCTGAAATTGTTTGAACCTTTCAAATGTTTCAGACTTTTGCTTCATTAAGTAAATATACCATATCTACTCAAATCGTCAGTGAAGATGAGAAAATAACGATATCCACCACACGCCTTAATTCTCATTGGATCACATACATCAGCATGTATGATTTCCAACAAGTCACTTACCCGTTTCATTGTACCTGAAAACGGGATCTCAGTCATCCTGCCCATGAGGCATGGCTCGCATGTGTCAAGCGATTCAAAATCAAGTGACTCCAAATGTCCATCAGCATGGAGTTTCTTCATGCATTTTATGCCAAAATGACCTAAGCGGCAGTGCCACAAGAAAGTGGTACTATCATTATTAACTCTACATCTTTTGGCATTAATATTATCATCATGTGTATTACTATGATCGAGATTCAACAAACCATTGGGTGCATGACCATAAAGGTATTATTCATGTAAACAGAATAACCATTATTCTCTGACTTAAATGAATAACCGTATTGCAATGAACATGATCTAATCATATTCATGCTCAACGTAGACACCCGATAACATTTATCTAGGTTCAACACTAATCTTGAAAATAGAGGGAGTGTGCGATGGTGATCTTATCAACCTTGGAAACACTTCCAACACACATCGTCACCTCGCCCTTAGCCAGTCTCCGTTCAGTCCGTAGCTTTTGCTTCAAGTCACTAATAATAGCAACTGAACCGGTATCCAATACCCATGTGCTACAAGGAGTACTAGTAAGGTACACATCAATAACACATATATCAAATATACTTTGTTGAAGTTGCCAGCTTTTCTTATCTACCATGAATTTGGGGTAGTTCCGCTACCATGTGACCGTTCCCCTTACAATCGAAGCACTTAGTCTCGAGGCTTGGGTGCAACCTTGGGTTCCCTCATTAGAGCGACAACTGGTTTGCCATTCATGAAGTTTCCCTTCTAGCCCTTGCCCTTTTTGAAACCAGTGGTCTTGTTAAACCATCAACACTTGATGCTCCTTCTTGATTTCTACTTTCGCGGTCTTAAGAACCGCTAATAGCTCCGGGATCATCTCCATCCTTTGCATGTCATAGTTCATCACGAAGTTCTAGTAGCTTGGTGATAGTGTCTAGAGAATTATGTCAACCACTATCTCACCTGGAAGATTAACTCCCACTTGGTTCAAGTGATTTTAGCACCCAGACATTCTGAGCACACGCTCACTAGTTGAGCTATTCTCCTCCGTCTTTTTGGCAAAAGAACTTGTGAGAGGTCTCATACCTCTCAACACGGGTATGAGCCTGAAATCCCAATTTCAGCTCTCAGAACATCTCATATGTTCTATGACGTTCAAAACGTCATTGGAATCCCGATTCTAAGCCGTAAAGTATGGTGCACTAAACTATCAAGTAGTCATCAGGACGTGTCTCTCAGGTGTTCACAACATCCACAGACAACGTTGTAGGGGTTTGCACATCGAGCGGTGCATCAAAGACGTAAGCTTTCTGTGCAGCAGTGAGGACACTCCTCGGACTACGGACCCAGTCCGCATCCTTGCTTACAATATCTTTCAACTTAGTCTTTCTCTAGGATCGTATTAAACAGGGAGCTACAACGCAGTTATTGGTCTACAACATAATTTGCGAAGACAACTTAGACTATTGTTCATGACAATGAAGTTCATCTAATGAACTCCCACTCAGATAGACATCTCTCTAGTCATCTAAGTGATACATGATCCGAATTGACTAGGCCGTGTCCGATCATCACGTGAGACGGACTAGTCATCAACGGTGAACATCTTCATGTTGATCGTATCTTCTATACGACTCATGTTCGACCTTTCGGTCTTCCGTGTTCCGAGGCCATGTCTGTACATGCTAGGCTCGTCAAGTCAACCCTAAGTGTATCGCGTGTGTAAATCTGGCTTACACCCGTTGTATGCGAACGTTAGAACTTATCACACCCGATCATCACGTGGTGCTTCGGAACAACGAACCTTAGCAACGGTGCACAGTTAGGGGGAACACAATTCTTGAAATTTTAGTGAGAGATCATCTTATTCACTACCGTCGTTCTAAGCAAATAAGATGTAAAACATGATAAACATCACATGCAATCAAATAGTGACATGATATGGCCAATATCATCTTGCTCCTTTGATCTTCATCTTCGGGGCTCCATGATCATCATTGTCACCGGCATGACACCATGATCTCCATCATCATGATCTCCATGAAGTCGTCTCGCCAAACATTACTTCTACTACTATGGCTAACGTTTAGCAATAAAGTAAAGTAATTACATGGCGTTATTCAGTGACACGCAGGTCATACAATAAATAAGACAACTCCTATGGCTCCTGCCGGTTGTCATTCTCATCGACATGCAAGTCGTGATTCCTATTACAAGAACATGATCAATCTCATACATCACACATATATCATTCATCACATCCTTTTGGCCATATCACATCACACGGCACATGCTGCAAGAACAAGTTAGACGTCCTCTAATTGTTGTTGCAAGTTTTTACGTGGCTGCTATAGGTTTCTAGCAAGAACGTTTCTTACCTACGCCAAAACCACAACGTGATATGCCAATTTATATTTACCCTTCATAAGGACCCTTTTCATCGAATCCGATCCGACTAAAGTGGGAGAGACAGACACCCGCTAGCCACCTTATGCAACTAGTGCATGTCAGTCGGTGGAACCTGTCTCACGTAAGAGTACGTGTAAGGTCGGTCCGGGCCGCTTCATCCCACGATGCCGCCGAATCAAGATAAGACTAGTAACGGCAAGAGAATTGACATGATCTACGCCCACAACTACTTTGTGTTCTACTCGTGCAAGATACTACGCATAGACCTAGCTCATGATGCCACTGTTGGGGATCGTAGCAGAAAATCAAAATTTTTCCTACGCGTCACCAAGATCTATCTATAGAGTAATCTAGCAACGAGCATAAAGGAGAGTGGATCTACATACCCTTGTAGATCGCGATGCGGAAGCGTCACAAGAACGCGGATGAAGGAGTCGTACTCGCTGCGATTCAGATCGCGGTTGATTCCGATCTAAGCGCCGAACAACGGCGCCTCCGCGTTCAACACACGTGCAGCCCGATGACGTCTCCCACGCCTTGATCCAGCAAGGAGAGAGGGAGAGGTTGGGGAAGACTCCATCCAACAGCAGCACGACGGCGTGGTGGTGGTGGAGGAGCGCGGGACTCCAGCAGGGCTTCGCCAAGCGCTGCAAGAGACGAGGAGGGAGAGGGGTAGGGCTGCGCCAAGAGGGAGACTTTCTCGTGTGTCTAGCAGCCCCAAGACCTCACATATATATAGGGGGAAGGGAGGGCTGCGCCCCCCTTTAGGGTTTCCCACCCCTAGGGTGCGGCCAGCCCTAGATCCCATCTAGGGGGGCGGCCAAGGGGGAGAGAGGGGGAGGCGCACCACTATTGGGCCCTAGGGCCCAACTGCCCTAGGGTTTGCCCCCCTCCCCTCTTGGAGGCGCCCTGGGACTTGGTGGGGGGGCGCACCAGCCCCCTTGGGGCTGGTCCCCTCCCACACTTAGCCCACGTAGCCTTCTGGGGCTGGTGGCCCCACCTTGTGGACCCCCGGGACCCTCCCGGTGGTCCCGGTACATTACCGATATCGCCCGAAACTTTTCCGGTGACCAAAACAGGACTTCCCATATATGAATCTTTACCTCCGGACCATTCCGGAACTCCTCGTGACGTCCGGGATCTCATCCGGGACTCCGAACAACATTCGGTAACCGCGTACATACTTTCCCTATAACCCTAGCGTCATCGAACCTTAAGTGTGTAGACCCTACGGGCTCGGGAACCATGTAGACATGACCGAGACAACTCTCCGGCCAATAACCAACAGCGGGATCTGGATACCCATGTTGGCTCCCACATGTTCCACGATGATCTCATCGGATGAACCACGATGTCAAGGCTTCAATCAATCCCGTATACGATTCCCTTTGTCTATCGGTATAGCACTTGCCCGAGATTCGATCGTCGGTATACCGATACCTTGCTCAATCTCGTTACCGGCAAGTCTCTTTACTCGTTCCGTAACACATCATCCCGTGATCAACTCCTTGATCACATATTGTGCACATTATGATGATGTCCTACCGAGTGGGCCCAGAGATACCTCTCCGTCATACGGAGTGACAAATCCCAGTCTCGATTCGTGCCAACCCAACAGACATTTTCGGAGATACCTGTAGTGCACCTTTATAGCCACCCAGTTACGTTGTGACGTTTGGTACACCCAAAGCATTCCTACGGTATCCGGGAGTTGCACAATCTCATGGTCTAAGGAAAATATACTTGACATATAGAAAAGCTTTAGCATACGAACTACACGATCTGTGCTAGGCTTAGGATTGGGTCTTGTCCATCACATCATTCTCCTAATGATGTGATCCCGTTATCAACGACATCCAATGTCCATGGTTAGGAAACCGTAACCATCTATTGATCAACGAGCTAGTCGTCTAGAGGCTCACTAGGGACATGGTGTTTGTCTATGTATCCACACATGTATCTGAGTTTCCTATCAATACAATTCTAGCATGGATAATAAACAATTATCGTGAACAAGGAAATATAATAATAACCAATTTATTATTGCCTCTAGGGCATATTTCCAACATAATTTGCTTAGTGCAGGTGTAGGTTAGCAAAAGACTGGGAGCAACCAACTAAGAGAGCAATGACGGTCATAATCATGCAGAGCGACAAAGCAATATTGAATCAGGCATGGTAGTTATATCGCTACTCAGAAACAAAAGATCATCAAGGCTTGACAGACTTTCTTTACAGTCTTGAATATGCGTGAGCATACGCCAAGTCAATCAAAATAAATTCTCGAAGGAAGATATTACTAAAGCATACCATATCATAGGCAAACAAACCAAGTTGGTACTCCAATGACACATTGGGAACCCCCCAGCTATCTGAGATTAACCATAAGAAAACCTGAACTACTAAGCACCATCATGAAAGTAGCATCTTTATCATAGACACATTAACCCATGCAACGGAAGCAAACTCTCTTAATAAGGTGATCATGATAATTAAAAAGAGTTCAAGCAACCAACTAAATAAAAGCTCTTGAAAAGATAAGCATGAATACTAAGAGCAAAGCACGATAGTAGCTATTAAAAGACAAAGAACACACACAGCATAGATAGACATGAAAATTCTATGTAATGTTCTAGGTAGAGGTGGAGCGTGTTTCTCTCCCACATAAAGGAATGCTGGGTTCCGACTCATTATGAAAAACTAAAAAGAAAACTAAAAGCAAGACGCTCCAAGCATAGCACATAACACATGAAGTGATAAAAATATAGCGGAAAGAAAGACGAACTGATAATGTTGATGGAGAAGGGGATGCACGGGGGCATCCCCAAGCTTAGACGCTTGAGTCTCCTTGAATATTTCTTGGGGGTGCACGGGGGCATCCCCAAGCTTGAGCGCTTGACACTCCTGAATCTTTTTATCATCTTCCCTCGCACACTTGAAAACTCCCTTCATACACAACTCATCATAATCTGATTAGCGAGGTTAGTACCCTTAATAAAATAATTATACCTTGCTGGAAATAAGGATATTCTTGAAGTTCTACTGTTTCTCAAGATTGCCAAAAGGTTTTTGCAAAGAAAAAGCAAGTTCTTAATTTGCAAAGTGAAGGTAAGGCAAAACAGGACAGAATCTGTGAAAAACAGAACAGCAGGCAGTAATTGACCTGTTCGGGATACTTCTGCAACTCAAATCAAAAAACTCAGAACTGACGCACGAAAGACAATTATATAGAGAACGCTGTCGAAAAAATTCAGACCAAAAAGATGATCTGGTGATTTTATACGAATTTTTCTATCCAAGGACAGAATCTGTTTCCTGGACAGCACCTCACAACTTTTGAACTTTCTAGCAATCAGAGGCTATACTTGGCACAAATATGAAAAGCAAAGATACAATGATGATGCTACAGAAGTAAACAACATCAAGACACAACAAAAGCAAAAATTTTATTCATGTGGGCTGCCTCCCAAAAGCGCTTTCTTTTATGCCTTTAAGCTAGGCATAATGCAAAGATCAAGTTTTATCAAGAGTAAAAGAATAGCTAGCCCGTACAACGGACTCAAAAGGTAACTTGACCTTCTTACGAGGGAAGTGTTCCATCCCTTTCTTGAGAGGAAACTGAAATTTTATATTACCCTCTTTCATGTCAATGACAGCACCAACGGTGCGCAAAAAGGGACGTCCCAAAATAATTGGACACGAAGGATCACATTCAATATCCATAATAGTGAAATCAACGGGCACATAATTATCATTGACAACAATAAGAACATCGTCGATCCTCCCCAAAGGTTTCTTTATGGAAGAATCAACGAGACGAACACCAAAAGAACAAGAATCATAAGGTTTCAATTTAAGCATATCATATATCCTTTTGGGCATAACAGAAGTACTAGCACCAACATCACATAATGCATAACAAGAGAAGTCATTCAAATAAATTTTTATCATAGGATCCCAACCATCCTCTAGCTTTCTAGGTATGGAGGCTTCTACTCTAAGTTTCTCCTCCCTAGATTTGATGAGAGCATTAGTGATATGCTCTGTGAAGGCAAGGTTAAGCGTGCTAGTGCGGGGATCTCTAGACATCTTGTGAAGGAAATCAATAACTTCTGTAAGAGTGCAATTATCAAAATCAAGGTCACGAGCATCAAGTAAGGTAGTAGTGGTGTCCTTAAGGCTCACCTGTTTGGTAGTTTCTATAGCATCACCATTAATAGGTCCATTGGGACCAGGAGTACATTGGGTGCTAAGAGTGTGAACATTCTCAATAACTTGGATAGTAGCAACAGTGTGGTGGGTAGGAAGGCTCTTAATTCTTTCCTCTTCCTCCCTTTCTCTAGCCCATCTCTCTTTAAGCTTAGCCATCATCCTAATGTTTTCATTGATTTGCACTTGAGTAGCATTAATAGGGATGACTTCCTTCTCCTTAAGAGAAGAAGTTTCAATTTTTAGCAATTTTAACTCATTGGCTAAGTGGTCTACCTTAAAAGAAAGATCATCTAGTTTATGTAGTTTCTATTCTACATTCTTATTAAAGGCTTTTTGGGTAGTGATGAAATCTCTAAGCATGCTCTCTAGTTCAGTGTTGGAGTTCTTGGTATTAGGATAAGCATTGTTGTTCCCATAAGAGTTAGAGGGGAACGGTCTAGAATTGTTACCAAAGTTACTCCTATAAGCATTGTTGTTGAAATTATTTCTAGAGATAAAGTTAACATCTACTTGTTCTTGAGCAATCAAAGAATTTAAAGGAACATCACGAGGATCAACAGTAGATTGCTTCGAAAGTAGAGACATAATCAAGTCAACTTTTTCATTAAGGGAGGAAATCTCCTCGACAGAGTTTACCTTCCTACCTGTTGGAGCGCGTTCGGTGTGCCATTGGGAATAGTTGGTCATCATCTCATCGAGAAGCTTTGTGGCAGCACCAAGTGTAGTTGACATAAAAGTTCCTCCCGCGGCCGAATCTAACAAGTTCCGCGAGGTAAAGTTCAAGCCTGCATAAAAAGTTTGGATAACCATCCAAGTAGTCAAACCGTGAGTAGGGCAGTTTTTGATAAGAGACTTCATACATTCCCAAGCTTGGGCAACGTGTTCATTATCCAATTGTTTAAAATTCATGATGTTACTTCTAAGTTGGATAATTTTAGCAGGTGGATAGTATTTTCCGATAAAAGCATCTTTGCACTTGTCCCATGAATCTATGCTATTTCTAGGCAAAGACTGAAACCAAATTTTAGCTCCTCCTCTCAAAGAGAAAGGAAAAAGCTTAAGCTTAACAATATTACCATCTATTTCTTGGTACTTTTGCATATCACAAAGTTCTATAAAGTTGTTCAAGTGTAAAGCAGCATCATCTCCAGCACCGGAGAATTGTTCTCTCATGACTAAGTTAAGTAAAGCAGGTTTAATTTCATATGAAGGTGCTGAAGTGGCAGGTGTAGTGATAGGTGTGCTGATAAAGTCATCGTTGTTGTGACTAGTGAAGTCACACAACTTGGTGTTCTCGGTGGAACCCATAGTAGCAAGCAAGCAAGATAACTATTTTTGTGATTTTCGATAAAAGGAACTAAAGCAAATATGATAGGTAAACTAACAAGACTAAAAAGCAAAGGTAAAAGATAGCATGCAACTCCCCTATCCTGAAGAGTGGAGTCCCCGGCAACGGCGCCAGAAAATACTCCTTGATGGGCCTCGAACCCCTCGTTGGATTACCCCAAGTGGAAGGTGTAAGATGCAGTAAGTAGAAGTGTTTTCCCCTAGCAAAGATGCCAAGGATCGAATCCCCAGAGACTCCTAGGTTCAACAGGTAGGTGTCAACTGCTAACGGCGCAATTAGCAATCAACGTGGACCTGCACACAGATACAAATAACTTTGCTCCCAACGAGTACAGAGAGGTTGTCAATCTCTCCGGCCTTGTAGTTCACAAAGGGTTAAAAGCAATATGATAGTAGTGATAGATAGTGTTTTGCAATAGTAAGTAAAATAGCTAAAAGTAAAATAGTGTATGTGATCAATGATAGTAATATGGACCGGAGTCACATGATGTTCACTAGTGATGTCTCTCTCCCAAAAGACGATAAAACAACTATGCGAGGTAACAAATTACAGCTGGGCAATTGACATGACCACGAACGCAAACCAATGTTGACTACATTGCAAGAAAGGTTGAGGTTCAAAGCATGGGCGGTACGCCAAAGTAAGTAGACCGAAATCAATCAATATCTACTACTAATCATCCACCTTGAGATATCTATCCAGAACATCTCGCTGGTATTAAGTTGCGAGTCCCACCCATAGTGTAAACTCAATGCAACAGACAACTGCATTAAAAGAACTTTGCGTAAAGTAAACAATCCTTGCACCCGCGGGCACAAGCACCGTTGTTTTCCCCCTTGTGGCAACAGCACATCCCCTAGACTCATGTTTCTGTCACTCAAGCTAGTCATCGAGGGGCATGAACCCACAATCGAGCATAACGTTCCCTCTTGGAGTCACTACCTACTACTTGGCCAAAGCAATAAATAACAACGGAGAACATGCAAGAATTACTTATGAACTAAAATATAAAAGAGGTGAATCAAATATATTACTCAAGATCAATCTGAACATAATCTCATAATCCATCGGATCCCAGCAAACTCAACATAGCAACAACACAAGGATTACATAGGTGCCTCGATCATGTAGGGCAGCTCACGAGGACTAATTAGTGAAGCACAAGAACGGGAGGAGAACATCACATAGCTACTGGTCATGGACTCATGGTCCAAGGGAGACTACTCACGAGTCATCCGGGAGGCGTCCATGGTGGCGGAGAAGCTCCCGGTGGTGATCCTCCCCTCCGGCAGGGTGCCGGGAAGAGTTCTCCTGGTGCTCCCGATCTTGGAAGCGGCGGCGGCGGAGGAACAGAGATGGGATCGCGAAAGGAAGTCCTGTTTCAAGGGTTACGGGGGACCCTTTAAATATCTGCCAAAGTAGGGCACCGGGGGGCTCTCGGGGGGCCAAGGCGCCCCCCCCCGGCGCGGCCCAGGGGGGGGGGGCGCCCACAGGGCGCCTGGAGCCCCTGTGGCCCCCCCCAGGCTCCCCTTCGGAAGCAGTGTCGTTCCCGGATCGCTGATTTTTTATATAATTTTTCTGTATTTTTCTGGGCAGTTCTCGAAACGTGAAAACCTGAAATACAAAAACAGCCGAAAACAGAAACTGGCACTGGGGTGCACTGGATTAGTAAGTTAGTCCAAATATGATCAAAAGTGTATGGAAGTGTATGAATATCATAGCAATATCACCCAAAAGTGGCATGGAGCAAGCAGAAATTATAGATACGTTTTGGACGTATCAGTTGGTCGCTCCCAGTCTTTTGCTAACCTCCACCTGTACTAAGCAGACTAACCTTGCAATACATAGCTCATGGGAAAGTAGCTTAAAAACTATTGTGGTAAAGAATATGTTGCTTATGTATCTTATTTCTTATAAGTTGCTTGCTGAGCGGTAACCATGTTTTTGGGGACGCCATCAACTGTCACACTTTTGTTGAATATCATGTGAGTTGCTATGCATGTTCGTCTTGTCTGAAGTAAGGGTGATTTGCCATGGGTTGGTTTGAATATGCATATTGTTAGAGAAGAACATTGGGCCGCCAACCAAAGCCATGTATCATGGTGGAAGTTTTAGCTTGGACATTAATCCTCAATCTCTTATGAGAATATGCTTATGCATTAAAGAGGAGTCCATCATCTATTTTCTATGTTGTCCCGGTATGGATGTCCTCAAGTTGAGATCTATCAAAAACGAGAAATCAAATGCGATTTATCTCCTTGGACCTTTGTACAAGTGGCATAGAGGTACCCCTTTGTGACACTTGGTTGAAACATATGTAATGCAATGATAACCCATGGAAATCCGAGCTAATTAGGACAAGGTGCGAGCACTATTGGTATTCGATGCATGAGGCTTGCAACTTATAGGATGTCTTATGCATGACACATATGAAGTACTACTATCGTTGACAAAATTGCTTCTATGTTTTCAAAACAAAAAGCTCTAGCACATAACCATTCTTTTACTTTTATGTTGAGTCTCCACCTTCTTTCTTCAAGCACCAACTACTGAGAGCATGATTGTCATTCTGAGTGTAATGTGCATTGTCCCAAAGTAGCATTGTCTTTTGCATGATTGTGATATCGTTTATTTTGAAATCATTGTATCTAGTCATCACTTAAACCTTGAAGGTGCCCCTGCATTTATGTTTTGCTTCACTAAAGGGGGCAAGCTAGATATCACTTTATCATATTTGCACATCATGTTCATTGCAAATCTATTTGATGCTTCAATGTCATGTTGTAAAACTTTCAGTTCTTTGTGATTTTCTCATGAGGCAACTTAATTACTACAGATTCATTGTCTCAGTAAGCTTTTGTCATATGACTATGCAAAGTCCTATATGGTTAATAGCATGACACCACAGAAATTATTCTTGTTATCATTTACCTACTCGAGGACGAGCAGGAATTAAGCTTGGGGATGTTGATACGTCCAAAACGTATCTACAATTTCTGCTTGCTCCATGCCACTTTTGGGTGATATTGCTATGATATTCATACACTTCCATACACTTTTGATCATATTTGGACTAACTTACTAATCCAGTGCACCCCAGTGCCAGTTTCTGTTTTCGGCTGTTTTTGTATTTCAGGTTTTCACGTTACGAGAACTGCCAGGAAAAATCCAGAAAAATTATATAAAAAATCAGCGTTCCGGAAACTACCGTGCGTCCGAAGGACAGCCGGGAGGGGGCCACTAGGGCTCCAGGCGCCCTGGCGGCGCCCCCCCCCTGGGCCGCGCCGGGGGGGGCGTCTGGGCCCCCCGAAGCTTCCCCGATGCCCCCCTTTGGCATATATTTAAAGCGTCCTCCAAAACCCTCAGAACAGGAACTCTTTTCGCGATCCCATCTCTGTTCCGCCGCCGCCGCCGCTTCCAAGATCGGGAGCACCAGGAGAACCCTTCCCGGCACCCTGCCGGAGGGGAGGATCACCACCGGTAGCTTCTCCACCACCATGGACGCCTCCCGAATGAGTCGTGAGTAGTCTCCCTTGGACCATGAGTCCATGACCAGTAGCTATGTGATGTTCTCCTCCCGTTCTTGTGCTTCACTAAATAGTCCTCGTGAGCTGCCCTACATGATCGAGGCACATATGTAATCCTTATGCTGTTGCTATGTTGAGTTTGCTGGGATACGATGGATTATGAGATTATGTTCAGATTGTTCTTGAGTAATATATTTGATTCACCTCTTTTATATTTATGTTCGTAAGTAATTCTTGCATGTTCTCCGTTGTTATTTATTGCTTTGGCCAAGTAGTAGGTAGTGACTCCAAGAGGGAACGTTATGCTTGATTGTGGGTTCATGCCCCTCGATGACTAGTTTGAGTGACAGAAACATGAGTCTAGGGGATGTGCTGTTGCCACAAGGGGGAAAACAACGGTGCTTGTGCCCGCGGGTGCAAGGATTGTTTACTTTACTCAAAGTTCTTTTAATGCAGTTGTCTGTTGCTTTGAGTTTACACTATGGGTGGGGCTCGCAACTTAATACCAGCGAGATGTTCTGGATAGATATCTCAAGGTGGATGATTAGTAGTAGATATTAATGGATTTCGGTCTACTTACTTTGGCGTACCGCCCATGCTTTGAACCTCAACCTTTCTTGCAATGTAGTCAACATTGGTTTGCGTTCGTGGTCCTGTCAATTGCCCAGCTGTAATTTGTTTACCTCACATAGCTGTTTTATCGTCTTTTGGGAGAGAGACATCACTAGTGAACATCATGAGACTCCGGTCCATATTACCATCATTGATCACATCCGCTATTTACTTTTCGCTTTTATTTACTATTGCAAACATTATCTATCACTACTATCATCTGCTTTTAATCCTTTGTGAACTACAAGGCCGGAGAGATTGACAACCTCTCTGTACTCGTTGGGAGCAAAGTTATTTGTATCTGTGTGCAGGTCCACGTTGATTGCTAATATCTGGCGCCGTTAGCAGTTGACACCTACTTGTTGAACCTAGGAGTCTCTGGGGATTCGATCCTTGGCATCTTTGCTAAGGGAAAAACTTCCACAACACTGCATCTCACACCTTCCACTTGGGGTAACCAACGAGGGGTTAGAGGCCCATCAGCAGTGCCACAAATAAGTTGCACTATCATTATTAACCTTGCATCTTTTGGCTTCAATATTATGAATATGTGTATCACCACGATCGAGATCCAACAAACTATTTTCATTGGGTGTATGACCATCGAAGGTTTTATTCATGTAAACAGAATAACAATTATTCTATGACTTCAAATGAACAACCATATTGCAACAAATATGATCAAATCATATTCATGCTCAACGCAAATGCCAAATAACATTTATTTAGGTTTTACACTAATCCCGAAAGTATAGGGAGTGTGCGATGATGATCATATCAATCTTGGAACCACTTCCAACACACATAGTCACTTCACCTTTAACTAGTCTCTGTTCATTCTGCAATTCTCGTTTCGAGTTACTAATTTTAGCAACTGAACCGGTATCAAATACCCAGGGGTTGCTATGAACACTAGTAAAGTACACATCAATAATCTGTATATCAAAATATACATTTGTTCACTTTGCCATCCTTCTTATCCGCCAAGTATCTAGGGCAGTTCCACTTCCAGTGACCATTTCCATTGCAGTAGAAGCACTTAGTTTCAGGCTTGAGTTTTAGCTTTGGGTTTCTTCACGGGAGTGACAACTTGCTTGTCATTCTTCTTGAAGTTTCCCTTCCATCCCTTTGCCATTTACTTGAAACAAGTGGTCTTGTTAACCATCAACACTTGATGCTTTTTCATGATTTCTACCTTCGCTGACTTCAGCATCGCGAAGAGCTCGGGAATTCCTTTCGTCATCCCTTGCATATTATAGTTTATCACGAAGTTCTACTAACTTAGTGATAGTGACTAGAGAACTTTGTCAATTACTATCTTATCTGGAAGATTAACTCCCACTTGATTCAAGTAATTGTAGTACCCAGACAATCTGAGCACATGCTCACTGGTTGAGCTATTCTCCTCCATCTTGTAGGCAAAGTACTGTCAGAAGTCTTATACCTCTCAACACGGGCATGAGTATGAAATACTAATTTCAACTCTTGGAACATCTTATATGCTCCGTGGCGTTCAAAACGTTTTTGAAGTCCCGGTTCTAAGCCGTAAAGCATGGTGCACTTAAACTATCAAGTAGTCATCATACCGAGCTTTTGTCAAAACGTTCATAACGTCTACATCTGCTCCTGTAATAGGTCTGTCACCTAGCGGTGCATCAAGGACATAATTCTCTGTGCAGTAATGAGGATAATCCTCAGATCACGGAACAATTCCACATCATTGCTACTAACATCTTTCAACTTAGTTTTCTCTAGGAACATATAAAATAAACAGGGAGCAACATCGCGAGCTATTGATCTACAACATAGATATGCTAATACTACCAGGACTAAGTTCATGATAAATTAAAGTTCAATTTAATCATATTACTTAAGAACTCCCACTTAGATAGACATCCCTCTGGTCATCTAAATGATCACGTGATCCAAATCAACTAAACCATGTCCGATCATCACGTGAGATGGAGTAGTTTCAAGGGTGAACATCTTATGTTGATCATATCTACTATATGATTCACGCTCGACCTTTCGGTCTCCAGTGTTCCGAGGCCATATCTGCATATGCTAGGCTCGTCAAGTTTAACCCGAGTATTCTGCGTGTGCAAAACTGGCTTACACCCGTTGTATTTGAACGTAGAGCTTATCACACCCGATCATCACGTGGTGTCTCGGCACGATGAACTTTCGCAACGGTGCATACTTAGGGAGAACACTTATACCTTGAAATTTAGTAAGGGATCATCTTATAATGCTACCGTCGTTCTAAGCAAAATAAGAAGCATAATAAGATAAACATCACATGCAATCAAAATATGTGACATGATATGGCCATCATCATCTTGTGCTTTTGATCTCCATCTCCAAAGCACCGTCATGATCACCTTCGTCACCGGCGTGACACCTTGATCTCCATCGTAGCATCGTTGTCGTCTCGCCAACTATTGCTTCTACGACTATCGCTACCGCTTAGTGATAAAGTAAAGCAATTACATGGCGATTGCATTTCATACAATAAAGCGACAACCATATGGCTCCTGCCAGTTGCCGATAACATTACAAAACATGATCATCTCATACAAAACCGTATAACTCATCATGTCTTGACCATATCACATCACAACATGCCCTGCAAAAACATGTTAGACGTCCTCTACTATGTTGTTGCAAGTTTTACATGGCTGCTACGGGCTTAGGAAGAACCGTTCTTACCTACGCATACAAAACCACAACGATGTTTCGTCAAGTATGTGCTGTTTTAACCTTCACAAGGACCGGGCGTAGCCACACTTGATTCAGCTAAAGTGAGAGAGACAGACACCCGCCAGTCACCTTTAAGCAACGAGTGCTCGTAACGGTGAAACCAGTCTCGCGTAAGCATACGCGTAATGTCGGTCCGGGCCGCTTCATCTCACAATACCGCCGAAGCAAAGTATGACATGCTGGTAAGCAGTATGACTAGTATCGCCCACAACTCATTGTGTTCTACTCGTGCATATCATCTACGCATAGACCTGGCTCATGATGCCACTGTTGGGGAACGTAGTATTTTAAAATTTTCCTACGATCATGCAAGATCTATCTACCAGATGCATAGCAACGAGAGGGAAGAGTGTGTCTACGTACCCTTGTAGACCGGAAGCGGAAGCGTCAAGTGACGCGGTTGATGTAGTCGAACTTCTTTGCGATTCAACCGATCAAGCACCGAACGTACGGCACCTCCGCGTTCAGCACACGTTCAGCTTGATGACGTCCCACGAGCTCTTGATCCAGTTGAGCTTCACGGGAGAGTTTCGTCAGCACGACGGCGTGGTGACGGATATGATGTATCTACCGGTGCAGGGCTTCTCCTAAGTACTGCGATGGTATGACCGAGGTGTGTTTCTGTGGAGGGGGCACCGCACACGGCTGGAACAATTCAACTTGTGTGTATTTGGGTGCCCCCCTGCCCCCGTATATAAAGGAGCAAGAGGGGAGGGCCGGACGGCCTCCTATGGTGCGGCTAGGGCTGCAATCCTACTAGGAATAGGATTGCAATCCTATTCCTAGTAGGAATTACCAAAGAAGGAAGAAGGGGGAAGGAAAGAGAGGGAGAGGGAGAGGGAAAGAGGGGCCGCGCCCCCCTCCCCTTGTCCTATTCGGACTCCTCCTAGGGAGGGGGCGCGCCACCTCCTGGCTGCTGCCCTCTCTCTTCCCTATGGCCCACCAGGGCCCACCATTCCCCCGGGGGGTTTCGGTAACCCCCCCGGCACTCCGGTAAATTCCGAAACTTTCCAGAACATTTCCGGTGTCCGAATATAGTCGTCCAATATATCAATCTTTATGTCTCGGTCATTCCGAGACTCCTCGTCATGTTCGTGATCTCATCTAGGACTCCGAACTACCTTCGGTACATCAAAACTCATAAACTCATAATACCGATCGTCATCAAACGTTAAGCGTGCGGACCCTACGGGTTTGAGAACTATGTAGACATGACCGAGACTCATCTCCGGTCAATAACCAACAGCGGAACCTGGATGCTCATATTGGCTCCTACATATTCTACGAAGATCTTTATCGGTCAAACCGCATAACAACATACGTTGTTCCTTTTGTCATCGGTATGTTACTTGCCCGAGATTCGATCGTCGGTATCTCTATACCTAGTTCAATCTCGTTACCGGCAAGTCTCTTTACTCGTTTCGTAATACATCATCTCGTGACTAACTCATTAGTCTTTTGCTTGCAAGGCTTATTATGATGTGCATTACCGAGAGGGCCCAGAGATACCTCTCCGACACTCGGAGTGACAAATCCTAATCTTGATCTATGCCAACACCACGAATACTTTCGGAGACACCTGTAGAGCATCTTTATGATCACCCAGTTACGTTGTGACGTTTGATAGCACACAAGGTGTTCGTACGGTATACGGGAGTTGCATAATCTCATAGTCATAGGAACATGTATAAGTCATGAAGAAAGCAATATCAGTAAAACCAAACGATCATAGTGCTATGCTAACGGATGGGTCTAGTCCATCACATCATTCTCCTAATGATGTGATCCCGTTGATCAAATGACAACTCATGTCTATGGTTAGGAAACATAACCATCTTTGATCAATGAGCTAGTCTAGTAGAGGCATACTAGGGATACTCTGTTTTGTCTATGTATTCACACATGTACTAAGTTTCCGGTTAATACAATTCTAGCATGAATAATAAACATTTATCATGATATAAGGAAATATAAATAACAACTTTATTATTGCCTCTAGGGCATATTTCCTTCAAGATTACCTCAATTTCCGCCGCTTTACTTCCCTCAGCCAGATCCTGTGGAAAGGCACTGTTAACATAAATTTGGATAAAAGGAGATTGAAACATATCAGGATCAACTCATACCTCAGAGTCCAGGTCATCTTCCTCAAGATGTGAACCGGAGGCAGCAACCGCCTTCTTCTTCTTAACGGCAAACGTCTTCCGGCGTGGCTGTTTGGCCGATTTATCTTGAGGTTTCCTTTTCCAGAAAGGGTCGTTGGCCTGAACAGAAGATAGAAAATAAATAAAAAGGCAATTGATATAGCTGGATCAGAGTAACAGAAGGGATTAGAAAGAACTTACTGCTAGCGGTTTATTGTTTTCACAGAACGGCGCTAAACCGGTTCGGCTGCACTCTTCCAGAGAGACGTTAAGCATTTTCTTCGCGGATTCAGCGACTTCTTTTTCAGGAAGTATTATATCAATATGGCGCAGAGGGTCATCCGGTTTACCAGTATACTCACACATCAGACCTGGGCGCCGGCTCAGCGGAAGAATGCTCCAAGCAAGCCAGCAGCAGACAAAGTCTGTTCCGGTTAAGCCGTTGGCCACAAAGGCCCTGAGCTTAGAAAGCTGAGGACAAAACCGGGCACGATCCGGGGCACTAAGGCGCTGCGGCAAAGGGTGATCCGTTGGTAAGCGATACGCACGGTAACCCGACAGTGGGTTTTCTCCTTCAGGTGAAGTATATATACAGTAGAACCACGATTGGTTCCACTCCTTGGGGTGCGTGTGAAGGGCAGCGTGAGGGAAGCTCACATCCTTTCTTTTTTGAATGCTGACGCCACCCAATTCTTGATGCGGCCCGTCTGAAAATTCTGTCCGCTGGTTTAAGTGGAAAAAGTCTCTGAATAGATCCACTAAAGGTTCTTCTTGAAGATATGCTTCCGAGAAGACTTGAAAATTGCAGATATTTGATATAGAATTTGGACCTATGTCCTGAGGATGGAGCTGAAAAGCGGCTAATACGTCCCGGAAATTTTTTGAACCGGGAGGGCTAAAACCTCGGGCCAGGTGATCAAAGAAAACAATGACCTCTCCTTCCTTAGGGGTAGGTGGACATTCATTTTCTGGGGCCCGCCAGCACAGGACCTCTTTAGGACCCAGAATACCGATTGAAGTGGCGTTTGTTAAATCCTCTTCAGTAATGCGGGAAGGAGCCCAGCTGCAAGCAACGAACTGCTTGGCAGTCATCTTGGATAAGGAAATGCTGAAAAACACAATACAGAATCCGGTTTACCAATTGCTACAATTAAAGCAGGAACATTATATAAGGTTATGGATCTAAATTGCCGGTTTACACAAGGGGCTAATGGTATTACTAGTCCGGGAGTATATAAGAGTAAGGTAACTACCGGATTATGATGATAAAGAAAGCAGACGCTAAACCGTCAATTACAATGTACATGATTACATCTAGACCGTCGAAGGGAACATATGATTGATTAAACCGGTGAGTGAGCTACAGATCTACAAGACGAAGAAACAGTTTTCCACAGAAGGCTAAAGTAAAAATGGATCTGAGGCATAAGGAAAAGATGAAATATATGCAAGTCTTATACAGGAAGAACCGTGGAAGTTTTCTACAGATCAAATCTAAGTTGATTAAGCTAGAGGAACTAAAGGCGTGAGTGCGGAGCAGGAGCGTACTCGAAACGAATCTAAAGTAAAGGCTTGAATCTACGGCAAGGTTAGCCCGCAGGGATGAACAGCGAAGCTTCAAAGTTTCATGGCGGAAGCTATGGAGGAACCCTAGATTGGGATCTACAGTGAGGAAGAAGGAATACCTGATGAAGAGGCGGACGGCGGTGAGTTACTCTGGACGCGATTCAGGGTGATGCAGCGGCCTGGCTCGACGACGGCGACGGGTTCGAAGAGCGGTGGCGGAGCTTCAAGTGACGGAGGAAGACGAAGGCAGAAGGAAGAAAAGAGACAGACCCCAGCGGTATTTATAAGCCGATGAGGTGAAACGGTAAGCGCGGGAATCAAGGAGGTCAGAGATTGGATAAAGATTACGCTGTCGCCTCGATTTTTGGGATAGCATTTAACAAAGGTAACAAACAGAGGTGAGCAATAAATGCGGAGGTGATGTCACGACGGATAAAGATAATTCCTGGATATGACGTCATGGCCGTTTTACGAAGTAGATAAGCTACAGGGAAGAAATTTATGCAAAGACATAGAAGACTGACATGAACAAGTTCAAATCAATCTGGGGCCTAATGTCAGAGATATTACTAGCAGGTATAAACCGGCCAGGAAGATCCGGATTACACTAACATAGTTGTATTATCATAAGCCCAGTAGAATATGAATCAGAGGTTACGGCCCATAGAGGCTTAGGGCCCATGTGTAAAGCTTACGGTTTATGAACCGTCATATCATGTAACTTGAGGTGTAAGATAGGAAGAGTAGAGACTGAGGCGGACACGATTATGAACCGGCCTCGAGACTCTGTAAACCGGACCAGGCGTCGCCTCCTATATAAAGGGACAACCCGGCGACGGTTCAAGGACAAGCAACAACCCGTCGAGACACAGGCAAGCAATCCACTCCCTGTTCATCGACGCCCAAGCAATACCACACCAAACTAGACGTAGGCTTTTTCCTTCATCGAAGGGGCCGAACTAGTATAAACCCTCTGTGTCCTTCGTGTGCTTTTAACCTCTTCAAGCTAACCCGCGCGATGGCCTCACACCTAAGTCCTCTAAACCGGACATCCGCCGTGCTAATTCCACGACACGACGCCTGAGGGGGTGGAGGTTGTTGGGCCTCAAAGCCTTCATCTTCAAGCACCGAACTGGTGTCTTGAGTTGGCTGAGGTGTGGCTGGTGTATCCTGTGGGTGATCAGCCCACGAGTCATCCTGTGCAATTGGAGTCAATGGACGTACAATGCCGATGCGTTCGCTGTTCGTAAGAACAGGCGAAGATTCAACGTTGTACTCGATCTGAGGAAGGACTTCATCATCTTCAACATTGTCATGAGGACCAATGTCTTCAACTGCGGTGGGGTCAACAGCTGGAATGTCTTCAGCCTCTGTGGGAGCAGGCTCATGAACAGTCATTCGACGTTCTCTTTGGGCAGATGCAGGGCGAGCAACTGAGATGGGCTCGACAAAGATAGGCTCTTTGGAAGCAGCCTTATCCTTCTTGGTTTTGCGCTTCTTGGTGGGTGGAGCTTCATCAGTAGTTTGCTTGCGCTTGTGAGCTTCAGCTTCAGCCACCTTTGTCTTCTTGAGCTTTGAAGCAGTTGGGGTTGCCTTAGGCTTCGTGCCAGTCATGCTGGCAGGGAAGTGTTGGGGAACGTAGCAGAATTCAAAAAATTTATATGCTTCACCAAGATCAATCTAAGGAGTTCATCTAGCAACGAGCATAAAGGAGTGCATCTACATACCCTTTGTAGATCGCGTGCGGAAGCGTTCGAAGGAACGTGGATGATGGAGTTGTACTCGTCATGATCCTCGTCACCGATGATCCCAGCGCCGAACGGACGGCACCTCCGCGTTCAACACACGTACGGTACAGCGACGTCTCCTCCTTGATCCAGCAAGGGGGGAGGAGAGGTTGACGGAGATCCAGCAGCACAACGGCGTGGTGGTGGATGCAACGGGAAAAGCTGCAGGGCTTCGCCGAGTCCCTGCGGGAGGAGTTGGAGGTGTAACGGGGGGGGAGGCGCCAGGGGCTGAGGTGCGGCCGCCCTCTCTCCCCCCACTATATATAGGGGGCCAGGGGGGCGCCGGCCCTAGGAGATCCAATCTCCTAGGGGGGCGGCGGCCAGGGGGGTATCTTGCCCCCCAAGCCAAAGGGAGGCGCCCCCACCCCTAGGGTTTCAACCCTAGGCGCATGGGGGGTGGCCCATGTGGGGTGCGCCAGCCCACTAGGGGCTGGTCCCTCTCCCCCTACGGCCCACGGGGCCCTCCGGGATGGGTGGCCCCACCCGGTGGACCCCCGCGACCCTTCCGGTGGTCCCGGTACACTACCGGTGACCCCCGGAATTCTCCCGATGGCCGAAACTGGACTTCCTATATATCATTCTTTACCTCCGGACCATTCCGGAACTCCTCGTGACGTCCGGGATCTTATCCGGGACTCCGAACAACATTCGGGTTTCCGTGTGCATATATCTCTACAACCCTAGCATCACCGAACCTTAAGTGTGTAGACCCTGCGGGTTCAGGAGACACGCAGACATGACCGAGACGACTCTTCGGTCAATAACCAACAGCGGGATCTGGATACCCATGTTGGTTCCCACGTGTTCCTCGATGATCTCATCGGATGAACCACTGTGTCAAGGATTCACTTAATCCCGTATGTAATTCCCTTTGTCTATTGGTACGGTACTTGCCCGAGATTCGATCGTCGGTATACCGATACCTTGTTCAATCTCGTCATGGCAAGTCTCTTTACTCGTTCCGTAATCCATCATCCCATGACTAACTCCTTAGTCACTTTGAGCTCATGATGATGATGTCTTACCGAGTGGGCCCAGAGATACCTCTCCGTCATACGGAGTGACAAATCCCAGTCTCGGTTCGTACCAACTCAACAAATACTTTCGGAGATACCCATTACATACCTTTATAGTCACCCAGTTACGTTGTGACGTTTGGCACACCCAAAGTATTCCTACGGTATCCGGGAGTTGCACAACCTCATGGTCTAAGGAACAGATACTTGACAGTGGAAAAGCTTAAGCATTACGAACTACACGATCTCGTGCTAGGCTTAGGTTTGGGTCTTGTCCATCACATCATTCCCCTAATGATGTGATCCCGTTATCAATGACATCCAATGTCCATGGTCAGGAAACCATGACCATCTGTTGATCAACGAGCTAGTAACTAGAGGCTTACCAGGGACACGTTGTGGTCTATGTATTCACACATGTATCGCTGTTTCCGTACAATACAATTTAAGCATGAATAACAAACAATTATCATGAACAAGGAAATATAATAATAATCCTTTTATTATTGCCTCTAGGGCATATTTCCAATAGTCTCCTACTTGCACTAGAGTTAATAATCTAGTTACATTGTGATGAATCGAACACCCATAGAGTTCTGGTATTGATCATGTTTTGCCCGTGGAAGAGGTTTAGTCAACGGATCTGCGACATTCAGATCCGTATGCACTTTACAAATATCTATGTCTCCATCTTGAACATAATTCCGGATGGAGTTGAAACGGCGCTTGATGTGCTTGGTCTTCTTGTGAAACCTGGGCTCCTTGGCAATGGCAATAGCTCCAGTGTTGTCACAGAAGAGAGTGATCGGGCTTGACGCGCTTGGAATGACTCCTAGGTCGGTGATGAACTCCTTCATCCAGACTCCTTCTTGGGCTGCTTCGCAAGCAGCTATGTACTCCGCTTCACATGTAGAATGTGCCACGACGCTCTGCTTGCAACTGCACCAGCTGACTGCTCCTCCATTCAAAATATACACGTATCCGGTTTGTCACTTGGAGTCACCCAGATCTGTGTCGAAGCTAGCATCGACGTAACCCTTTACGACGAGCTCTTCGTCTCCTCCATAAACGAGAAACATATCCTTAGTCCTTTTCAGGTACTTCAAGATGTTCTTGACCGCTGTCCAGTGTTCCGTACCGGGATCACTTAGGTACCTCCCTACCAAACTTATGGCAAGGTTCACATCAGGTCTGGTACACAGCATGGCATACATAATAGAACCTATGGATGAGGCATAGGGGATGACACTCATCTTTTCTCTATCTTCTGCCGTGGTCGGGGACTGAGCCGTGCTCAATCTCATACCTTGTAAAACAGGCAAGAACCCTTTCTTGGTCTGATCCATATTGAACTTCTTCAATATCTTGTCAAGGTATGTGCTTTGTGAAAGACCAATGAGGCATCTCGATCTATCTCTATAGATCTTGATGCCTAATATATAAGCAACTTCTCCAAGGTCCTTCATTGAAAAACTCTTATTCAAGTAGGCCTTTATGCTTTCCAAGAATTCTATATCATTTCCCATCAGCAGTATGTCATCCACATATAATATGAGAAATGCTACAGAGCTCCCACTCACTTTCTTGTAAATACAGGCTTCTCCCCAAGTCTGTATAAAGCCAAACGCTTTGATCACATCATTAAAGCGAATATTCCAACTCCGAGATGCTTGCACCAACCCCTAGATCGAGCGCTGGAGCTTGCATACTTTGTTAGCATTCTCTGGATCGACAAAACATTCCGGTTGTATCATATACAGTTCTTCCTTATGGAAGCCATTAAGGAATGCTGTTTTGACGTCCATTTGCCATATCTCATAATCATAGAATGCGACAATTGCTAACATGATTCGGACGGACTTTAGCATCGCTACGGGAGAGAAATTCTCGTCGTAGTCAATCCCTTGAACTTGTCGATAACCCTTAGCGACAAGCCGAGCCTTATAGATGGTCACATTACCATCCGCGTCTGTCTTCTTCTTGAATATCCATTTATTTCTATGGTGTGCCTATCATCGGGCAAGTCCACCAAAGTCCATACTTTGTTTTCATACATGGATTCTATCTCGGATTTCATGGCTCCAAGCCATTTATTGGAATCCGGGCCCGCCATCGCTTCTTCATAGTTCGAAGGTTCACCGTTGTCCAACAACATGATTTCCAAGACAGGGTTGCCGTACCACTCTGGCGCGGAACGTGTCCTTGTGGACCTTCAAAGTTCAGTAGTAACTTGATCTGTATCTTCATGATCATCATCATTAACTTCCTACCTTGTCGGTGCAGGCACCTCGGGAACAACTTCCCGCGCTGTGCTACTTTCCGGTTCGGGAAGAGTGACTGTCACCTCATCAAGTTCTACTTTCCTCCCACTTACTTCTTTCGAGAGAAACTCTTTCTCCAGAAAGGATCCATTCTTGGCAACAAAAATCTTGCCTTCAGATCTTAGGTAGAAGGTGTACCCAATTGTTTCCTTTGGGTATCCTATGAAGACACATTTTTCCGATTTGGGTTCGAGCTTTTCAGGTTGAAGTTTCTTGACATAAGCATCGCAACCCCAAACTTTCAGAAATGACAACTTAGGTTTCTTGCCAAACCAAAGTTCATACAGTGTCATCTCGACAGATTTTGACGGAGCCCTATTTAAAGTGAATGCGGCAGTCTCTAAAGCAAATCCCCAAAAATATAGCGGTAAGTCGGTGAGAGACATCATAGATCGCACCATGTCCAACAAAGTACGATTTCGACATTCGGACACACCATTACGCTGAGGTGTTCCTGGCGGTGTCAATTATGAAACAATTCCACAGTTCCTTAGGTGCGTGCCAAATTCATGACTCAAATATTCACCCCCACGATCTGATCGTAAGAACTTTATTTTTCTGTCACGTTGATTCTCAACCTCATTCTGAAATTCCTTGAACTTTTCAAAGGTCTCAGACTTGTGCTTCATCAAGTAGACATACCCTTATCTACTCAAGTCATCTGTGAGGGTGAGAACATAACGATAGCCTCCGCGAGCTTCAACACTCATTGGACCGCACACATCGATATGTATGATTTCCAATAAGTTGGTTGCTCGCTCCATTGTTCCGGAGAACGGAGTCTTGGTCATCTTGCCCAAAAGGCATGGTTCACACGTGTCAAATGATTCGTAATCAAGAGACTCCAGAAGCCCATCTGCATGGAGCTTCTACATACGCTTGACACCAATATGACCAAGGCGGCAATGCCACAAGTATGTGGGACTATCATTATCAACTTTACATCTTTTGGCATCCACACTATGAATATGTGTATCATCACGTTCGAGATTCATCAAAAATAAACCATTGACCAGCGGGGCATGACCATAAAACATATCTCTCATATAAATAGAACAACCATTATTCTCGGATTTAAATGAGTAGCCATCTCGTATCAAACGAGATCCAGATACAATGTTCATGCTCAAAGCTGGTACTAAATAACAATTATTAAGGTTTAAAACTAATCCCGAGGGTAGATGTAGAGGCAGCGTGCCGACGGCGATCACATCGACCTTGGAACCATTCCTGACGCGCATCATCACCTCGTCCTTCGCCAGTCTCCGCTTATTCCGCAGCTCCTGCTTTGAGTTACAAATGTGAGCAACTGCACCAGTATCAAATACCCAGGAGCTACTACGAGCGCTGGTAAGGTACACATCAATAACATGTATATCATATATACCTTTGACGTTGCCGACCTTCTTATCTGCTAAGTATTTGGGGCAGTTCCGCTTCCAGTGACCCGTTCCCTTGCAATGAAAACACTCAGTTTCAGGCTTGGGTCCATTCTTTGGCTTCTTCCCGGCAACTGGCTTACCGGGCGCAACAACTCCTTTGCCGTCCTTCTTGAAGTTCTTCTTACCCTTGCCTTTCTTGAACTTAGTGGTTTTATTGACCATCAACACTTGATGTTCTTTCTTGATATCCACCTCCGCTGATTTCAGCATTGAATACACCTCGGGAATGGACCTCTCCATCCCCTGCATATTGAAATTTAACACGAAGCTCTTGTAGCTAGGTGGGAGCGACTGAAGGATTCTGTCAATGATCGCTTCGTCTGGGAGATTCATTCCCAACTGAGACAAGCGGTTGTGCAACCCAGACAACTTGAGTATGTGCTCGCCGACAGAACTATTCTCCTCCATCTTACAATTGTAGAATGCGTCGGAGACGTCATATCTCTCGACTCGGGCATGAGCTTGGAAAACCATTTTCAGCTCTTGGAACATCTCATATGCTCTGTGGTGCTCAAAACGCTTTTGGAGCCCCGACTCTAAGCTGTAAAGCATGCCGCACTGAACCAGGGAGTAATCATCACAACGCGACTGCCAGGCGTTCATAACGTCTTGGGTCGCCGGGAGAACGGGTGCATCACCTAGCGGTGCTTCAAGGACATATGATCTCTTCGCAGCTATGAGGATGATCCTCAGGTTACGGACCCAATCCGTATAGTTGCTACCATCGTCTTTCAGCTTGGTTTTCTCTAGGAACACGTTGAAGTTGAGGGCAACTTGAGCATGGGCCATTTGATCTACAAGACATATTGTAAAGATTTTTAGACTAAGTTCATGACAATTAAGTTCATCTAATCAAATTTTAATGAACTCCCACTCAGATTGACATTTCTCTAGCCATCTAAGTGATACATGATCCGAATCGACTAGCCCGTGTCCGATCATCACGTGAGACGGACTAGTCATCAACGGTGAACATCTTCATGTTGATCGTATCTTCTATACGACTCATGTTCGACATTTCGGTCTTCCGTGTTCCGAGGCCATGTCTGTACATGCTAGGCTCGTCAAGTGAACCCTAAGTGTATTGCATGTGTAAATCTGGCTTACACCCGTTGTATGCGAACGTTAGAGCCTATCACACCCGATCATCACGTGGTGCTTCGGAACAACGATCCTTAGCAACGGTGCACAGTTAGGGGGAACACAATTCTTGAGATTTTTAGTGAGAGATCATCTTATTTACTACCGTCGTTCTAAGTAAACAAGATGCATAAACATGATAAACATCACATGCAATCAAATAAAGTGACATGATATGGCCAATATCATTTTGCTCCTTTGATCTCCATCTTCGGGGCACCATGATCATCTTTGTCACCGGCATGACACCATGATCTCCATCATCATGATCTCCATCATTGTGTCTTCATGAAGTCGTCTCGCCAACTATTACTTCTACCACTATGGCTAACGTTTAGCAATAAAGTAAAGTAATTACATGGCGTTATTCAGTGACACGCAGGTCATACAATAAATAAGACAACTCCTATGGCTCCTGCCGGTTGTCATTGTCATCGACATGCAAGTCGTGATTTCCTATTACAAGAACATGATCAATCTCATACATCACATATATCATTCATCACATCTTCATGGCCATATCACATCACATAGCACGTGCTGCAAAAACAAGTTAGACGTCCTCTAATTGTTGTTGCATGTTTTTACGTGGCTTCTATAGGTTTCTAGCAAGAACGTTTCTTACCTACGCCAAAACCACAACGTGATATCTCAATTTCTATTTACCCTTCATAAGGACCCTTTTCATCGAATCCGATCCGACTAAAGTGGGAGAGACAGACACCCGCCAGCCACCTTATGCAACTAGTGCATGTCAGTCGGTGGAACCAGTCTCACGTAAGCATACGTGTAAGGTTGGTCCGGGCCGCTTCATCCCACGATGCCGCCGAATCAAGATTAGACCAGTATCGGCAAGAGAATTGAACAAAATCAACGTCCACAACTTGTTTGTGTTCTACTTGTGCAAGATGCTACGCAAAGACCTAACTCAGATGCCACTATTGGGGAACGTAGCAGAATTCAAAAAATTTCTACGCTTCACCAAGATCAATCTAAGGAGTTCATCTAGCAACGAGCATAAAGGAGTGCATCTACATACCCTTTGTAGATCGCGTGCGGAAGCGTTCGAAGGAACGTGGATGATGGAGTTGTAGTCGTCGTGATCCTCGTCACCAATGATCCCAGCGCCGAACGGACGTCACCTCCGCGTTCAACACACGTACGGTACAGCGACGTCTCCTCCTTCTTGATCCAGCAAGGGGGGAGGAGAGGTTGACGGAGATCCAGCAGCACAACGGCGTGGTGGTGGATGCAACGGGAAAAGCTGTAGGGCTTTGTCGAGTCCCTGCGGGAGGAGTTGGAGGTGTAACGGGGGGGGGGGAGAGGCGACAGGGGCTGAGGTGTGGCTGCCCTCTCTCCCCCCACTATATATAGGGGGCCAGGGGGGTGCCGGCCCTAGGAGATCCAATCTCCTAGGGGGGCGGCGGCCAGGGGGGGTATCTTGCCCCCCAAGCCAAAGGGAGGCGCCCCCATCCCTAGGGTTTCAACCCTAGGTGCATGGGGGGTGGCCCATGTGGGGTGCGCCAGCCCACTAGGGGCTGGTCCCCCTCCCCCTACGGCCCACGGGGCCCTCCGGGATGGGTGGCCCCACCCGGTGGACCCCTGGGGCCCTTCCGGTGGTCCCGGTACACTATCGGTGACCCCCGGAATTCTCCCGATGGCCGAAACTGGACTTCCTATATATCATTCTTTACCTCCGGACCATTCCAGAACTCCTCGTGATGTCCGGGATCTTATCCGGGACTCCGAACAACATTCGGGTTTCCGTGTGCATATATCTCTACAACCCTAGCATCACCAAACCTTAAGTGTGTAGACCCTGCGGGTTCGGGAGACACACAGACATGACCGAGACGACTCTCCGGTCAATAACCAATAGCGGGATCTGGATACCCATGTTGGTTCCCACGTGTTCCTCAATGATCTCATCGGATGAACCACTGTGTCAAGGATTCACTTAATCACGTATGTAATTCCCTTTGTCTATCGGTACGGTACTTGCCCGAGATTCGATCGTCGGTATACCGATACCTTGTTCAATCTCGTCATGGCAAGTATCTTACTCGTTCCGTAATCCATCATCCCGTGACTAACTCCTTAGTCACTTTGAGCTCATGATGATGATGTCTTACCGAGTGGGCCCAGAGATACCTCTCCGTCATATGGAGTGACAAATCCCAGTCTCGGTTCGTACCAACTCAACAAATACTTTCGGAGATACCCGTTGCGTACCTTTATAGCCACCCAGTTACGTTGTGACGTTTGGCACACCCAAAGTATTCCTACGGTATCCGGGAGTTGCACAACCTCATGGTCTAAGGAACAGATACTTGACACTGGAAAAGCTTAAGCATTACGAACTACACGATCTCGTGCTAGGCTTAGGTTTGGGTCTTGTCCATCACATCATTCCCCTAATTATGTGATCCCATTATCAATGACATCCAATGTCCATGGTCAGGAAACCGTGACCATCTGTTGATCAACGAGCTAGTAACTAGAGGCTTACCAGGGACACGTTGTGGTCTATGTATTCACACATGTATCGCTGTTTCCGTACAATGCAATTCAAGCATGAATAACAGACAATTATCATGAACAAGGAAATATAATAATAATCCTTTTATTATTGCCTCTAGGGCATATTTCCAACAGGAAGACTATGCGAGGCATTTCCTGCCCTGATTCTTCAGCTTCGGGCACAGGTTGCTTCTTCTTTTTCTTGGCAACCATCCTTGGGTCAATGCCAGGACGCCCAAGGGCCTTGCGCTTTTCAGCTTCATTGAACGCTTGAATGCATTTGGCAGCCAAGTCCTTGATTCGCTCACGAGAACCTTTAGCTTCATCACGCCTCTGGCGTAAGGCTTCCTTGAGCTCATGCATCATAACTTTGAAGTTTTGAATTTCTTGTACGCTGAGCTTGTCCACATGCTTCTTGAACTGAGCCTTTTCATAGTCGATCTTTTGCTTCAGCTCAACAATTCTTTGAGCCAGAGCTAGCTCAGAGGCAATGGCGCCATGGAAGGAGACGCTGAGGCCAACTGGAAGTTGAAGATCGTCGAAGCTGAGGTTGGGGGTGTCAAACCATTCATCAATGAAGTTATTGAGCACTTCCACGTCAAAGAGCGGAAAATCATTGAAGATTTCAACATCTTGCTTGCTCTTGATCAGTAGCTCCAGAGCATCGTCACCAAGATCTTCATCACTTGAGAGATCAAGGGCATCATTGGCAGTTTTCAGAACAGCGTCAGGAGTAAGATCTGGACTGGGGTTGTGCGATGGCTTCTTCTTCAACTGTATGCTCTTGGAGATACGAGAGTGTTCCTCAGATTGCACTTGGTGCTAGTGGAGCAGTGGCCAGAAGCTTCACTCTAGAAGCAATTTGTGGAGTGGTCTTCGAAGCCTTTGATTTCTTCTTCTTGGGCTTCGGTGTTGCAGGCGCTTCTTCAGAATCATCATCTGCTGCAGGTTGATCCACATCCGCCCCTTGAACCCTGATGTGACTGATGAGGCCTTCTAAGTTGTAGAAGGGCCCAACCAGGTTTGGTTCAGCTTCGCGCGTGCCATTGGCGCGGGGCGTAGAGGGGCCAGGATTGAAGTCTAATCCCCAATGCTTCTTGTTCTCTTTGGCTGAGTTCTTGGCATATTGAAGATTTCGCTTGAACAGATTGTCGTCGCGACACCAGAGCAGAGAGCTAGGATCAGCATCAGCAGGCTGAGGCCCTTTGACCGTGCAAGGGTAGAAGCCTTGAGCAATGGCTTCAGCACGAGTCTTGGGGGGGGGGAGATTTTTATAGGTGATATCTCCCCATGGATGCTTGATGGCGTTCTTTTCAGCATACTATTGGGTCACGAACCTGTACTTGAACCACTCTTCAGCCCAATATCTTCGAATCCATTGGATTCGTGTCTTCCTCTGATTATAATCCTCCTCTGGATCAATCTTGTACATCTCAATGAGATCAGGAGGCAAATCAATGGAGGTGTTGCCACAGAGCTGTCTGCCACCCTTTCTAACTGTCTTGTTAGTTGCCATTGGCTTCAACCTGAAGGGCTTCAAACTGAATGGCTTCAAAACAGGCAAATGCTTCGGTCTGCTGGTCAGACAGGAACTGTCTTCAGGGGAGTGAATGTGACGCTGCAAAAATTCTGCAAATGAATGCAGACTATGAGAACCAAGGGATTCTCCCACGGACATGTACCTGTGGCAGCATTAGAGATGCGAGGGAAGGGGAAGAGGTCATATGCATTCTCAGAAGTTTTTGAAGATAAAACAGTTTTGAAGACTTTGACCTCATAGCGCGAAGACATTCACTCATATGATGAGAGTTGCTTCCAGATTTGTACGAATCCATGAATAGGTACAAGTGAGGAATCTAACTACGTTTGAAGCATATGTGAATGTACTAGGCAGGATATGAGATGCAGACATGATAGATCTATATATATATGTAGGCAGAAACCACTTGTGGTAAAAGAGATGAATCTTTATAGATCAAGAAGATGGTAAAAGGCAAGTTTTATTTACCACACGATGAACTGCTTAGACGGAGAGGAGTTGGATGCCCAGCAGTTCGATCTTCCGTTCCCTAACTTGGCGACGGAGGACAGCTACGGCGGTGGCGGAGTAGAAGATGTCCGCGGCCGGCGTGAGGACGGCGTCGACGAAGTTGCGGCAGCGAAGCACTTCGTCGCCGACGTCGTCGAGAGCTAGCGGAGGCGCTAGGGTTGGTCGAGGTGGAGAGGTGGTAGAAGAACTTTTGACCGTGAGACGTGCATTTATAGGCATGGGAGACGACACATCGCAATTACGCAGGTGCCCCTGACGGTTCACGTACGAGTGACATGTGGCTGTCATGTAATGCATTGGGAGTTGTCCCACGATCCCACGTTCACCACGACTGTCGGAGTGGTCGTTCCGGCTTCTCCGGGTTTCAGGCATAAAGGAGGGAGCATTAAAATCAGATTTAAAGTTTGTCTCCGTATCTTCTGCTGACAAGGATGCAGAGAAGATACTCGACAGTTTCAACATAATGCATATGATTTGGACAGACGGAGTGTGAGGCGAGAAAGCATGGAGAGGTTAGGGTCCGATCACATTCACTTAGTTCAAAAGATTCAAATACGAAGACATAGCTATAAGTGAATGTTGTTGAGGGCAGAACACAACTCTATGTATATATATATCCTATATGAAGATAAACCAAGTGCGAAGACTTTGCAAATGTAACGCCACGAGAAACACTTCAAATGAGAATTTGGTGGTGGCGTTACTCACCGTATAGGAAGTATTAGACCCAGACACGACGCACAATTATCGTGGCGCTCCGAAGTCAAATTCCATGTTAATGTATTCACACTTAGAATGTAAGTCTTCATTGATTGAAGATATACTTTACTTCGTGTGTTGCACATCTAAGTCATCAATATGCATAAGTGTTAGGATGTGTGCCTGATTACAGGACATTTGAGGATTCTAAGATATTTAGCTCACACCGCAACTTGCAAAACCTTTTCTCATCCAAGGGCTTTGTGAAGATATCTGCCAGTTGCTCTTCAGTGTTGACGTGTATGATATCAATATCTTCCTTCATGACATGATCTCTGAGAAAGTGATGACGAATTTCAATGTGATTTGTCTTCGAATGCTGAACTGGGTTGTTGGCAATCTTGATAGCGCTTTCATTATCACAGTAGAGTGGCACATGCTTCAGATGGACGCCATAGTCCTTGAGTGTTTGCTTCATCCAGAGAAGCTGAGCGCAGCAAGATCCAGCTGCAATGTATTCAGATTCAGCAGTGGAGAGTGATACACAGTTCTGCTTCTTTGAAGACCAACAGACAAGAGATCGTCCTAGAAAGTGACATGTGCCTGATGTGGACTTGTGATCAACCTTGTCACCAGCATAATCAGCATCTGAGAATCCAACTAGATCAAATTCTGAGCCCTTTGGATACCATAATCCTAGTGTTGGGGTGTAAGCCAAATATCGAAGTATTCGCTTCACAGCTAAGTGATGCGACTCCTTTGGTGCTGCTTGATATCGAGCACACATGCAAACACTAAGCATAATATCTGGCCTAGATGCACATAAATAAAGCAAAGAACCAATCATGGAGCGGTATACCTGTTGATCAAACTCTTTACCATTGGCGTCGGGACCCAGATGATGTTTAGCAGGCATTGGCGTCGAGTACCCTTTCCAGTCTTGCATTCCAAACTTTTTCAGGCAATCTTTAAGGTATTTCTCTTGAGATATGAAGATGTCGTTGCTTTGCTGACGAATTTGAAGACCAAGGAAGAACTTCAGCTCACCCATCATGGACATTTGATATTGCTCTTGCATCATGTGACCAAACTCATCACTGTATTTCTTGTCCGTGCAGCCGAAGATAATGTCGTCCACATAGATTTGGCAGACAAATAGCTCATCATCATATGTCTTCATGAAGAGTGTGGGGTCTAGGGATCCAGGTTTGAAGCCTTTGCTCTTCAGGAAGTCTTTGAGTGTGTCATACCAAGCACGAGGCGCTTGTTTGAGGCCATAGAGTGCCTTGTTGAGCTTGTATACCATATCAGGACGTTTTGGATCTTCAAAGCCAGGTGGTTGTGCAACATACACTTCTTCTTCAGTCCTTCCATTGAGAAAGGCACTCTTTACATCCATTTGATATATAAGTATGTTGTGATGATTTGCATAGGCTAGCAGTATACAAATAGCTTCAAGTCTAGCCACAGGAGCAAATGTTTCATCGAAGTCAATCCCTTCGACTTGAGTGTATCCTTGAGCAACGAGACGAGCTTTGTTTCTGACCACTTGACCATGCTCATCTTGCTTGTTGCGATAGATCCATTTTGTGCCTATTATGTTGTGCTTGCGAGGGTCAGGATGCTTTACAAGTTCCCACGCATTGTTCAGCTCAAACTGTTGAAGCTCTTCTTGCATTGCTTGAATCCATTCGGGTTCCATAAAAGCTTCAGCAACTTTCTTGGGTTCAGATATTGAGACAAAAGCAAAGTGCCCACAGAAATTTGCAAGCTGTGTTGCTCTTGAGCGAGTCAGTGGACCAGGAGCATTTATGCTATCAATTATCTTTTCAACTTGTACTTCATTTGCAACACGAGGATGAGCTGGACGAAGATTTTGCTCCTGCTGTACATTGTCATCATCAGGAGTGTTGTCTTCAAGCTGAGCATTGTCGTCAGGTTGATTTGGAGCAGAGATGATGAGTTCCTCGTCAGGTTGTGCTTCAGAAGGCATGATCTCACCGGTTCCCATTAGCTTGATAGATTCATTTGGTGAAGCTTCATCTAGCACACTTGGTAGGGACTCTATTTGTGAACCATTTGTCTCATCAAACCGCACATCCACAGTTTCAACAGTTTTATAGAGAAAGATGTTGAAGACTCTGTAGGAGTGTGAATCCTTTCCATATCCGAGCATGAAGCCTTCATGTGCTTTTGGTGCAAATTTTGACTTGTGATGAGGATCCTTGATCCAGCACTTAGCTCCAAATACTCTGAAGTAACTTACGTTAGGCTTCTTTCCAGTGAGGAGTTCATAGGATGTTTTCTTCAGAAGCTTGTGAAGATAAACACGGTTGATGATATGGCATGCAGTATCAATAGCTTCGGGCCAGAACCTTCTTGGTGTCTTGTATTCATTGAGCATCGTTCGAGCCATCTCAATTAGAGTTCCGTTCTTGCGCTCAACGATCCCATTTTGCTGAGGTGTATACGGGGCTGAGAATTCATGAGTGATTCCCATTTCATCCAGATAAAGATCAAGGCCAGTGTTCTTGAACTCAGTGCCATTGTCACTTCTAATATGCTTAATCTTGACGCCATAGTTGTTCATGGCACGGTTGGTGAAGCGTCTGAAGACATCTTGCACTTCAGTCTTGTAGAGTATTATGTGCACCCATGTGTATCTTGAATAATCATCAACAATGACGAAGCCATAGAGACAGGCTGTGGTAGAGAATGTGGAGTAGTGAGTAGGGCCAAATAAGTCCATGTGAAGCAGCTCGAAGGGTTTGGATGTCGTCATGATTGTCTTCGAGGGGTGCTTGGCTCTAGCCATCTTCCCAGCTTCATAGGCACCACATAGATGATCTTTCTTGAACTTGACTTCCTCGATGCCTATGACATGCTTCTTCTTTGCGAGAGTGTGCATGTTCCTCATGCCAGCATGTCCTAGCCTCCGATGCCAGAGCCAGCACTCTGAAGCTTTTGCTAGAAGACATACGGCCATCTGCGGTCCAGCTGAGAAATCTACCATATACAGATCACCTTTTCTGTATCCTTCAAATACTAAAGACTTGTCAGATTCCATTAGTACAAGGCAACGAAATTTACCAAAGATCACAATCATGTTTAAGTCACAAAGCATTGAGACAGACATTAAGTTGAAGTCAAGAGATTCAACAAGCATGAGTTTATCCATGTGCTGATCTCTTGAGATTGCAACTCTACCTAGACCCAACACTTTGCTTTTACCAGTATCAGCAAATGTGATGTGACTCTTGTTAGATGGACGTAAGGTTGAGTCCATGAGAAGATTTCGATCACCAGTCATATGATTTGTGCATCCGCTATCCATAATCCATTCTGAAGACTTTGGTGTCACTCCCTACAATGCAGTTAGGAGGATAGGCTTCACCAAAAGCCATTATGAAGCATAAACATTTGACATATAAGTGGATTATGAAAGCTTAGACGAAGGTTAGAACTGATAAGATGTTCAGCAAGTGATTCATGAATAGTATGAGCAGTAAGTCATTGGGGCATTTTATCTTGTGACCTACAAGTGTTTTAGGTCCCCAGCAATAGCATCATAAGCTTTTGATTTTCGGCTGGAGACCTTTCCCTGTAAGAGAAAGTTAGTTCTTCTTAACCACCCACATTTTCAGGGGTGGCTTAGAAGCAATGAGTCTAAGAGCAGCATCTGAGAATTTTGGCTTTGGAGCCCTAGCAAATAATCTTGCAGGAGGAGAATAATACTCATAAGAATAGGCAGAAAAATTCTTTGTTTTATGAATATAGCGGTTTGAAGAAACACGCTCATATTCATGGGTCAGAGTATGGTTTCCGTGCAAAACATCCGCGTTAGGGTGACTCAGGTGAGTCCTTTGTTTGTATGAAGCCTTAGGACCATATGAAACCTTTGGTCTCGGGTTTGTCTTCTTCCCAGGAGGTGTCATGATAACATTTGCTGGAAGTTTCTCAAGACAACCTTTGGGTACCCAGATCTTCTTCATAGGTGGCCCGTTCCTGCAGTTAGTACCAATATACCTGGCAAACACTTCACCATTTTGATTCTTAAACAGTTTATAGTTTTCATCAAAGGATTCATCAATGATAACAGGATTAGCACAAGTGAAGCCAGATAAGGTAGATGGATCCACTGAAGGTTCCTTTGCAGCAACCCATGTGGTTTTGGGATACTGCTCAGGCTTCCAGTATGAACCATCAACATTCATTTTCCTGTCGAACCCAACACCCTCTTTCCTAGGGTTTCGGTTCAGTATCTGCTTTTTGAGGACATCACATAGAGTCTGATGCCCTTTAAGGCTTTTGTACATCCCTGTTTCAAGCAAAGTCTTCAACCTAGCATTTTCATCAGCAATAGTAGTGGTATCCTCAGCAGAGGGGTTAGTTACCACATCAGTAATTGAAGATATTGCAACAGTGGCAGCAGTAGAACATTCAGCAACAGATGTAGCATTATCACGCTCAATGCATTTTAGACATGGTGGTTCAAACTCTTCGTGAGTGGAGCTGATCAGTTGTGTGTGGAGTGACTCATTTTCTTTTTGAAGATCTTCATGAGCTGCTTTCAATTTCTCAAGTTCTCGTTTCCTTTGAATGTAATCGTGGGAAAGCTTTTCATGAGTTTTAGAGAGCGATTCATAAAGACCTTCAAGTTCCTTGTACTTAACATGAAGATTTTTTATGTCTTCAATTAAGGACTGAGAACCGGTCATTTCCGCGTCCAACAGGTCATCGCTTTTGTCTAACAATTTTTGAATATGTTCCATGGCTTTCTGCTGTTCAGTGGCAATTTTAGCAAGTGTTTTGTAGCTAGGTTTTGATTCACAATCAGAGTCATCTTCACTAGAAGTTTGAAAGTAAGCATCGCATGATTTTACCTTGGCACCGCGTGCCATGAAGCAGAAGGTGGGAGCAGAGTCGTCGTCCTCATCATCAATGTTGGGGACGGGGCCATTGTCTTCAGTGTTGAAGATGGACTTGCCCACGTAGGCAGTGGCTAAAGCCAGACTTGCAGCACCAGAATCAGACTCCTCCTCCGACTCCACCTCCGCCTCTTCAGAAGCAGACTCTTCCTCAGAATCCATCTCCTTGCCAACAAATGTGCGAGCCTTGCCAGATGAATTCTTCTTGTGTGATGAATACTTTGATGAAGACTTAGAAGAAGACTTTGAGTATTTCTTCTTTTTCTTGTCATCAGAATCATATCCCTTGCTCTTCTTCTTCTTCTTCTCATTGTCCCACTGAGGACACTCAGAGATGTAGTGACCAGGTTTCTTGCACTTATGACATGTTCTCTTCTTGTAGTCATGGGTAGAAGCTTCATCATTTCTTGAGCTGGATCTCGAAGACTTTCTAAAGCCTTTCTTCCTAGTGAGTTTCTGGAACTTCTCCACAAGCATGGAAAGCTCCTTTCCAATGTCTTCAGGATCATAAGAACATCAGTCAGATTCTTCTTTAGATGAAGAAACAGCCTTTGCCTTTAAGGCGCGAGATCGGCCATAGTTGGGACCATAGATGTCACGTTTCCCAGATAGCTGGAACTCATGTGTGTTGAGCCTTTCAAGTATGTCAGACGGATCGAGAGTCTTGAAGTCAGGACGTTCTTGAATCATCAGGGCAAGGATATCAAATGAGCTGTCGAGTGATCTCAGGAGAGTCTTGACGATTTCATGCTTGGTAATCTCAGTGGCGCCAAGTGCTTGAAGCTCATTTGTGATGTCAGTGAGACGATCAAATGTGTGCTGGACATTCTCATTGTCATGTCTCTTGAAGTGATTGAAGAGATTGCGAAGGACGCTGATCCTTTGATCTCTCTGGGTAGAGACTCCTTCTTTGACCTTTGAGAACCAGTCCCAGACTTCCTTTGACGTGTCCAGAGCACTTACACGACCATACTGTCCTTTGGTCGGATGACCACAGATGATGTTCTTGGCCGTTGAATCCAATTGAATGAGCCTCTTGACATCAGCAGGGGTGATACCTTCACCAGTCTTGGGAACGCCGTTCTTGACGACAAACCAGAGGTCCACGTCAATCGCTTCAAGGTGCATGCGCATCTTGTTCTTCCAGTAGGGATATTCGGTGCCATCGAAGACGGGGCACGCAGCGGAGACTTTGATTATCCCTGTAGTCGACATAGCTAAAACTCCAGGTGGTTAAACCGAATCACACAGTACCTTGCTCTGATACCAATTGAAAGTGTAGTATATCGACTAGAGGGGGGTGAATAGGAGATTTTTATGAAATGCTTCAAAACATGGTAGTTTTGAAGACAAACGATAAACTCAATCCTATTAGTATGCAGCGGAAAGTAGACTACACTAGACTAGCCATAGTAATGTATTCAATGAAGTGAAAGCACGAAGACTAATAGCAGCTAGGCAGTAGGGATCATGATGGAAGAATGAATGAAGCCAATCACAACAAGTAGATACTCAGTGAAGTCAATCAGATAAGGCAAGCATGCAATGACTTCACAACATAGAGCAGTAAGTAAAGGGAAGGTAAGGATAGAACCAGTAGCTCGGGGAAGACAGTGATCTGTTAGACCAGTTCCAGTTGCTGTGACAACTGTACGTCTGGTTAGGGATGCTGAGATTTAACTCAGAAGACCGCGTCTTCACCTTGTTCCCCTTGAGCTAAGGACACCTAGTCCTCGCCCAATCACTCTGGTAAGTCTTCAAGGTAGACTTCCAAACCTTCACAGACTTCGTTTCACCGACGATCCACAATGACTCTTGGATGCTCAGAACGCGACGCCTAACCGGCTGGAGGAAACACAGTCCTCAAGTGTAATAAGTCTTCAGGTCACACAGACAGAAAGACTTCAGTGATGCCTAACACTCTTTGGCTCTGGGTGTTTTGGCTTTGTCCTCGCAAGGATTTCTCTCTCAAATGCTTCAGAGGTGGGTTGCTCTCAAACGACAAAAGCCGTGCAATAACTCTGAGCAACCACCAATTTATGGTGTAGGGGGTGGGCTATTTATAGCCACTGGGCAACCCGACCTGATTTGTCCGAAGTGACCGTGGGTCACTAAGAAACTGACACGTGTTCCAACGGTCAGATTTCAAACACACACGGCAACTTTACTTGAGCTACAAGTAAAGCTGACTCATCCGGCTCTGGATAAGATTTGCTCTCATTGTCTTCGCTCGAAGACATAGGATTTGGTTGAGCATCACTTCAGTCACTCTGACTTAGTTCACTTGGACCCCACTTAACAGTACGGTGGTTCCTATGACTCAACAAAGAAGAAAAGGAAACAACGAAACATCTACGTCTTCGCTTTCCATAGTCTTCACACAATGTCTTCTCATGTCATAGTCTTCAATATGATTATCTTCATATACCACCACTGATATCAATGTCTTCATACCTTTTTAGGGGTCATCTCCGGTAGGTAAACCGAATCAATGAGGGACTACTACCTGTGTTATCCTATAATTCTCACAAACACATTAGTCCCTCAACCAGGTTTGTCGTCAATACTCCAAAACCAACTAGGGGTGGCACTAGATGCACTTACAGTGGTGCCCAACTTTTTCTTGTCAGCTTCGCAATTTGGGTACAACAATTTCTTGTGATCCTCTAACATTCGCTGCAACTTTAGCCTCTCCTTTTCAGTTGTGCAGTTTCTCTTTGCATCGGCAATGGCCCAACCTAGATCATCAGCGGGCTCATCTGATGCCTCTTCTTCAGCTTCTTGCCGCATTGCCGGCTCAGCTTCTCCCCCCATTGTTGTACCATCGTATTCAGGGAACCCATGGCCAGGATAGCTGTCGTCGTCCTCTTCTTCTTCATTGTCTTCCATCATAACCCCTCTTTCTCCGTGCTTGGTCCAAACATTATAGTGGGGCATGAAACCGGACTCAAACAGGTGGACGTGAATGGTTCTTGAGTTAGAGTAATTGTGATAATTCTTATAGTCAGCACATGGACAAGGCTTATAACCATTCGCCCGCTTGTTTGCCTCAGCCGCATTCAGAAAAGTATGCACGCCATTAATGAACTCGGGAGAGCATCGGTCATCGTACATCCATTCCCGGCTCATCTTTATTACACAACACCGAAAATACCAAATTAATACAAGTTCATACATAAAGTTCATACAACACTTACATGCACCATACAAATAACTCTCTAGCTAAAGCATTTAAATGCAACAACAAATGTGATCAAGATTGCAACTAAGGTAACAATTGATCCAACAACATAATGATACCAAGCCTCATTATCAATGGCATATTTTCTTATCTTTCTAATCTTCAAGCGCATTTTGTCCATCTCGATCTTGTGATCATCGACGACATCGGCAACATGAAACTCCAATTCCATCTTCTCCCCCTCAATCATTTTCATTTTTTCTTTCAAATACTCGTTTTCTCTTTCAACTAAATTTAACCTCTCGACGGATATCAAAACCATGGCACTATGTATAACAAACAACGTACGGGTAAGATAATTATACCAGTAACTATATATCTAAATCACACAAACACGATTTTTTTAATATAAAAAAGATAAGAACAAGAGGCTCACCACAAGGTGGTGCCGGCGACAGGACGGTGCGGACGATCGACGGTGGTTAGGACGGAGACGGGAAGGCACTAAGTAAACCACACCTACAATTACAAACTAAGTGTTATTTTGAGCTCAAATTGCATATAAATCAAATAAACTACCACATATAATTCCTCCCAAATTACTAAAACCCACAAATTAATGACTATATAAAGCATTGCAAGAGCTAATCTAGCAATGAGAGATGAAAGGACAAAGTTGCTTACCTTTGTGATCACTTGAATGGATGGGGTGCCTTCAAATCTTCACAATTTTTTGGCAAAAATGGAGTGTGAGCTCGAGGGGAATTGGGAAGAACAGAGAGGAGAGGGGAAAGTGGAAAACAGAGCGAGCTCGGGTGGACGAAGGGTTTATGTAGGACGAACTTTAGTACCGGTTCGTGGCAAGATCCGGTACTAAAGGTGCTGGAAGGGCCCCGGTCTCACAACATTCTGCCACCACTCTCTTTAGTACCGGTCCGTGGCACGAAGCGGTGCTAAAAGTTCGGCACAAACCGTTACTAATGAGAGCGGCCTGCCTAGCCGTTGGAACCGGCACTAATGAACACATTAGTGCCGGCTCATATCATAACCGGGACTAATGATCTGAACATTTGACCCTTTTTCTACTAGTGTCCTAAACCTAGCACAAGATCGTGTTGTTCGTATGCTAAAGCTTTTCCAATGTCAAGTATCTGTTCCTTAGACCATGAGATTGTGCAACTCCCGGATACCGTAGGAATGCTTTGGGTGTGCCAAACGTCACAACGTAATTGGGTGGCTATAAAGGTACACAACGGGTATCTCCAAAAGTGTCTGTTGAGTTGGCACGAACCGAGATTGGGATTTGTCACTCCGTATGATGGAGAGGTATCTCTGGGCCCACTCGGTAAGACATCATCATAATGAGCTCAATGTGACTAAGGAGTTAGTCACGGGATGGTGTATTATGGAACGAGTAAAGAGACTTTCCTTGACGAGATTGAACAAGGTATCGGTATACCGACGATCGAATCTCGGGCAAGTACTATACCAATAGACAAAGGGAATTGCATACGGGATTAAGTGAATCCTTGACATCGTGGTTCATCCGATGAGATCATCGAGGAACACGTAGGAACCAACATGGGTATCCAGATCCCGCTGATGGTTATTGACCGGAGAGTCGTCTCGGTCATGTCTACGTGTCTCCCGAACCCGTAGGGTCTACACACTTAAGGTTCGGTGACGCTAGGGTTGTAGAGATATATGCACACGGTAACCCGAATGTTGTTCGGTGTCCCGGATGAGATCCCGGATGTCACGAGGAGTTCCAGAATGGTCCGGAGGTAAAGATTTATATATGGGAAGTCACTATACGGTCACCGGAATAATTCGGGGGGG
>LR738709.1:725849611-725872604 GCA_902687465.1 Secale cereale | reverse complement strand
TACCGGGACCACCGAAGGGGTTCCGGGGGTCCACCGGGAGGGTCCACCTGCCCCGAGGGGCCCTATTGGCTGTATATGGAGAGGGACCAGCCCCTAAGTGGGCTGGGCGCCTCCCCCTAGGGCCCATGCGCCTAGGGATTGGGGGAAAACCCTAAGGGGGGCGCCCCCTTGGCTTGGGGGGCAAGCCACCCCCGTGGCCACCGCCCCCTCCTCGGATTAGATTTGAGGGGGCCGGCCCCCTCTCCCTTGCCCTATATATATGTGGCGGGTGGGAGGGCAGCCGCACCCAAGCCCTGGCGCAGCCCTCCCCCTGTCCCAACTCCTCCTCTCCCGCGGTGCTTGGCGAAGCCCTGCTGGATTGACACGCTCCTCCACCACCACCACGCCGTTGTGCTGCTGCTGGACAGAGTCTTCCCCAACCTCTCCCTCACTCCTTGCTGGATCAAGGCTCGGGAGACGTCACCGGGCTGCACGTGTGTTGAGCGCGGAGGCATTGTTGTTCGGTGCTTAGATCGGATTCGGCCGGGATCTGAATCGCTTTGTGTACGACTCCACCGACCGCGTTCTTGCAACGCTTTCACATCGCGATCTTCAAAGGTATGAAGATGCACTCCCCTCTCGTTGCTAGTAAACTCCATAGATAGATCTTGGTGATGCGTAGAATTTTTTTGAATTTCTGCAACGATTCCCAACATCGTTATAGTCAGTAAATGAATCAGGCAGGTTATTTGCAATGTGTTATAAATCTTTTGAATGCATGGTTCAGATCTTTGAGTACATGGATTTGAGGCAGAAATGTGTTGAACATTCCTCTAATTTCCTAGATTTCTTTATGGTACTTGAAATCTCCCCCTAATGCCTGGAAATGTTCCTCATTGAATCAGCATACTGGCCTTGAATAATTCCCCATGTAAGGAGCTTGAAGTATTGACGGTAATATAGTTATCCCTCACATAGATCCCGAATATATGCTGAGGAGCCAATGATGTATGCCGCGGTGGTGATATCGATTTGTAACCGGATTACCGCAGATGGGAAATACTTGGTAGATTTCCACGTATCAGAGATAGAGGGGAATAATGTTATGCAGTTTGGTCATGAGCGTGTAAAACTTTACGACTCCAACGTAAAGTTGGTAAGTTGCAATTCCAAAGTAAAGATAATGCAATAAGCTTAATTATTTGGATAAAGGATTCCACAAAACCATTTTCAGTTTAGACATTAGGACAAAGTGCTAAACTTGAATCCTAGGGCCATAATGAAGGAACACACAAAGAATTATGCAACATCGTCCATTCGATTTTGATTGAAATTGATGTCGGGATAATGAGCCACTGGGTTCATGTGGATAAATCACACTCGAGACCATCGTATAGATGTGTCTTTTAAACCATGGAATACCTAAATAGTCTAGCCAATGATTGGGAAGAGCCACTTACCTCGACTTGATGTGCTCAAGGAGTCCGAGTGGTTCAACATAGACTTTAATGTGTGTGAGCCTTAAAAATCAGCTTCCTTGTGTCACATACACATGAAATCCAAATATCGCTAGAATCTAGCATCAGTTTTAGTCATAACCAATGAATTGCTGATAGTTTTTGTTTCAACCCAATGTTAGGATGACCAAGGCGAGTATGTCAAGTTTTTCATGCAAAAGACGTTCTAGAAAACTATCTTACACGCAACGTGTGCTACGGGTTTTGTAGTATGTATAGTGCAATCCGAATGATAAGAATATGTGTTTGCCATATCCGTATATAGTGAAGAGAAATTTGTCTCTTTGTTGTCATCATAAGTTTCACTATGAAAACTATTTTGATGGATACCTCTATAGTTTAGTAGGGTACGAGTTGAACCAGGATGTAATAAAGCATCCTCGATATTACTCGAGTACCTATAAGGATACTAAATATGACCCGAGTTGAGCCAACAATTACCTCATCACGCTTAGCGATTGTTAAAATGTATCATTTTCTCTTGTAAGAGTGAAAACATTTTACTTCCCCGAGTATAGAGTTTGTAGTGCATATGTCCACAAGGCACTTATCTTCCTTCATCGGATTGACCCCCGTAGAAATCTATAAATATACTTAAATATTCCCAGTATGAAAATCTCTATTCTATATATAGAATACATACAACTGTATCCGTTATGATAGGCTATACCTTTTCCGCATCTCACTCAATTACAACTGCTCGGAATCTCTCCCTAGCTTGCTTCTTAGGCGGTCCACCTGCCTTGTAGGACTCGCAACCCCCTTTGATGTTCAAAATAAACATAATTATACTCGTTCTAAAGCGCCATCAAAGCAACCTAGCAATATCAAATTAACATGAAATCGTTCGCTCAAACTATATCCCTTCCTCATTAGAAGAGCTGATTTTTTTTGTTACATTTTCATTTTGGGGATTGGATGAAATTTGTACTGTGTTATTTAGTTTTTCATTTGCAGTGGTGTGTGGATGGATGAGGATCCCATGTCATCCCAACCCCAACCCCCCAACCCAGCTCAGTGTTGGTGGTGGTGGCGTGGCCCTCTCCTCTCCTCTCCTCCACCAGACCAGAGCTCTCCCTTTCTTCTTCCTCCTGCTCCTGCTCCGTCCCCGAGCCGCGGCCGGCAGATATTTCTCCCCCAACCGATCGGGATCCGAATCCCGCTCGCCGCCCGATCCCGCTGCCCCCGTGCTCCGCGGCCCGGTCCGGAGACCCGATTCCGCCCCGAAAAATCCGCCCTTTTCCCCTCCCCCTCCTCTTCTTCTTGATTCGGAGATCTCCTCTCCGTCCCCCCTCCCGACCGACCGAGTGATGGCGGCCTAGCAGCTGACGGCGATGAGGAGGGCCGGCGGGGAGGACAAGGTCATGGGCCCGCTCTTCCCCAGGCTCCACGTCAACGACACCACCCTCAAGGGCGGCGGCCCGCGCGCGCCGCCGCGCAACAAGATGGCCCTCTACGAGCAGTTCAGCGTCCCCTCCCAGCGCTTCGCCGCCAACGCCGCCAACACCGCCCCCGCCGCCGCCCACCGCCCCGCCGCCAGCTACGCCGCCGTCTCCTCCGCCTCGGCCGGACAGGTTCCTTTTCTTCCATTTTTGCCTGTCCGCTGATTGGATTGGATTGGATTGGATTGGATGCTAGTGCAGTGTTTGATTATGGCGCATCCGGGCATTCCCACAACAAACTTATCTGATTTGCAGTCTAACTTAAGAATGTCCACCAATAATTCAAGTTGCTTGCACGGATGAGCTTTTAGTGAGAGTAATTGTGTACTACTCCCGGGATGTATCTAAATGTATTTTAGTTCTAGATACACCCCTTTTTGTCCATTTTGATGACAAGTATTTTCGGACGGAGGGAGTAGCTAGCTAGAGTCCATTTTTTTCAACTAGTTATTACTAACTTGTACCTCTTTTTCTTGTAGATTGGTGGGGTCGACAGACCTCTCTTTCCATCATTTTGCGTGCCTTCAAACGAACCTGTGCGTTTGCCCCAACACATCAAGGCCAACGATGGCCATGCTACATCTGGGAGGCTCTCCACCCAGCTTAAGAGCAAGGATGCTTATGCTGCAGGATCGACTGCTGAGTGTACTAGTTCACACCGTAGAGACAGCAACAGCAACAACGTGAAGAATTCTTCTGGGAACAAGTTGACCAACGATGATGATTTTACGGTTCCTTCTGTCTTCTGCTCTGGAGTGCGTCCTCGTTCCAACCATGAGGAAGTGAGGATCCAAGAGAATGCCACGCCCTTCCCAGCTACAAGTCCGTATAAGACCACGCCTACCGCTGCAAAATTTCCCAACACCGACAAGAGCTACCTGGAAGGAAGGAACGCGTCGGACACGAGATCAAGGGACTCTCCAAGTATTATCAGGGACAAAGCACCAGCAAACACAACGACAAACTTTTTGGAAGCTCAAGAGAGGACTTCATCATTTCAATTTTCTGCAGACAAGACAACGGGTAAAAGAGACGACAAAGTGTCTTCGTATGCTAGGGTGAAAGAGCCGAGCAGTATAAATGTTTCTGATAAGCAACATTCCCGAAACGAGGGGCATCAGGCTAGAGCAAGGAATGAGAATGCTGCTGAGTCTCAGAATGCTCCAAAGGCTGGAAATGGGCCATACTCTACTGACATCGCATGCAATGGCGCTTCTAATCTGTCGGAGAAAGGCCTAAGAGAGACTGGTGAAAAGAGAAAAAGATCAACCGGACATGACGATGTGCAGAGGGATGATTCCTCGGATTCCTCTGTGGAATCTCTGCCAGAACTGGAGATCTCTCCAGATGATGTTGTCGGTGCTATTGGTCCAAAGCATTTCTGGAAAGCAAGAAGAGCCATCGTCAAGTAAGTATCCACTTAGGTCTTGTCATTTCTGTCTTCGTGTTTTTGAAAGGTCTGTGTGCACATAAGCTTGGTGCTCAGCAAATGAGCCAGGCAGTCGAGCGGATTAGATCTTCCCATTTCTACATGCTGTATCATCTCAAATCACCCTACTCTACACATGCAAACATAAATGCACATGCACATTTGTCACGTGCATTTTATGAACATCTCTTTTCCTTTTTGACAGACTGATGCTTAAATGGTAGTACTCCCTCTGTTCCAAAATATAAGGTGCATTAGTTTTTTCAAAAGTCAAATATGTGCATGTTTGACCAAGTTTTTAGAAAAAAAGTATTAATATTTTATTTTATTTTGTATTGTAGATGTTGATATTTTATTCTATAATCTTGGTCAAACATACAGAAGTTAGACTTGCATGAAAACTAATGCACCTTATATTCTGGAAGGAGGGAGTATCTCTCTGAATCACTATAACTTCCTTTCTTGTTTTGTAATCACTTTTCTTTGAACTATATACAGTCAGCAGCGGGTCTTTGCTGTCCAAGTGTTCGAGCTGCATCGACTGATCAAGGTGAGTCTGCGCCACCAAATATATACTAGTAACCACAAGCGGATGGTTAGCTTATTGATATATTTGGTGTTGGGATGCTGATATAGCCATTTTATGTATGGGCTTGCAAGCAGGTGCAGAAGTTGATTGCAGCATCTCCACACCTACTTATTGAAGGGGATCCGTGCCTTGGCAGTGCCCTGGTGACAAGCAAGAAGAAGACGGCTGCAGCCAATGTGGAAAAGCAGCTTCTATCAGCTAAAAGCAATGACGACGATGATGCACAGCTTACCCTGCAGCAGGCGGAGTACTCGAAAGATAACACTGAAGGAAACCAGGCTTCACCATCTCAAGACAATGATGTAGTCGAGGTCCGGCATGAGAACCAAGTTGCATCAAACGGTGCGGTTAGCAGTAACCCTCCTGCTATGCCTGCTCCTCCCGACAACAAGCAGAACAACTGGTGTGCTCCTCCGCCTCAGAATCAGTGGCTTGTTCCTGTCATGTCTCCGTCGGAAGGGTTCGTCTACAAACCATACACAGGGCCGTGCCCTCCGGCAGGAAGCATCTTGGCCCCGTTTTACGCAAGCTGTGCTCCTCTGAGCCTGCCATCTACAGCTGGGGAATTCATGAATTCTCCATACGGCATCCCTATGCCTCACCAGCCGCAGCACATGGGCGTCGGCGGCCCTCCAGCCATGCCTCCAATGTACTTCCCACCTTTCAGCGTGCCGGTGATGAACCCGGTGGTCTCAGCCTCCGCAGTGGAGCAGGTGAGCCGCGTGGCCGCAGTGCGACCCAACACTCACGTCGAGCATCACTCGAGGAGCTCGTGCAACATGAGGAACGAGGCTGTGTCGGCCGGCGGCGTCTGGAGGTTCCACTCGTCCCGCGGCAGCGAGCTGCAGGGGAGCAGCGCCGCCAGCAGCCCTTTCGACAGGCAGCAGGGCCAGGGCGAGGCAAGGGGCCCCGCGGCGGCGGCGCCTGCAGCGCCCCTCCCTACGTCGTCGGCCGGGAACGGGAACGCGGCCCAGCAGCCCCAGGTCTCCTCGGGCAGCCAGGAGAACCCGGTGGCGGTGGCGGCAGCCCGTGTGATCCGGGTGGTCCCGCACACGGCGCGCACCGCGTCAGAGTCGGCGGCGCGCATCTTCCGGTCGATCCAGATGGAGAGGCAGCAGAACGGCCCGTGATGCGGTGGCTGGCCGGCTCAAAGAAATGGAGAAAGAAAGCTTAGCCAATTAGCGCTTGGGAGTATGTTGTTATTTTTTAGCAGGCAGGCAAGCAATAGCATTCCTATATATTTGTCCCTCGGCGTCGGTAAAAGCGAATTTTTGGCGACTGTAAATATACAAAAAAAAGCAAAGCAAGACTTGTATGAATGCCAGAACAGAATGAATGCTGGTTGGGTATCTATCTATCTATTTATGCCACAATGAAAACTGTAACAGTTAGTGTTAGGTGTATGTATGTCTCAGGCAAACCTGGGAGTGATGGCTCTGCTGTATTATCTATCTATCTATCTATCTATCTATCTATAAAAGAAATTTGGTATGTTTCTTTTTTTCTTTGCCCATCGTGTACTGTATTATTTATTCTTGTATATTGGCCCAACCTGCCAGATGATTATTGCCAATCCCTTGCTGTTACAGTTTTATATTTGTGTTTGAACTTGGATTTTCAAATGCTGAAAGTAGCATATTGTATTTGAGAATTTTTTGCAACTTCCAAACATAGTTGCCACATTTTGATTTGTATGACAGGTCAGATGTAGACTAAACTAATTGTTCTGTCATTTATTATTTTCTAATGAAAGGGAACCCAACCTAATAATAATACTAGTTTGTAGCTTCTCAAGTCATTTATATACATAAAAAACACATTAGTCATTCTTCTTCCCATAAAAACAACATAGATTTTATAACACATCAGATTCAAAATTCACCCATGGAATAAAAACACACTCAGGAAGGCAGATCCTCTCCCATCAAAAAAAAAATATATTCTCACTATATTGGATTGATTCAACAAGAATAAAACATTCGCCGCCGCAACACAAGGCGATGTGTTTTGTACTTAAAAAAAAAATCGACAGGAAAACCGACTGGCGCTCTATTTTGTACCCAAAACTCAAAACACAAAGATTGTTTTGCTATGACACACTTCATCTGTTGTTATATCTACACACAATACTAGGCTCTCTGTTATTGCACCGCCTCCTGCGAATCATTTCTGTTCCTGCGACCGAAACCGCACCTACACACAAACTCCGGGACCGGGCCCTCGGCCCCGGCGACCCAGGGATGCGCGGCCGCGGCCTGCAGGGTCATACGATCTCCCGGATCTGCGAGGAAAGCACAAGCGACACCACCGTTAACACAGCAAGCACACCTTCCGATGCATAAAGACCCAGATTGGATGATTGCAAAGCAAGGAACACCTTTGTAGAGCAGCCTCTGCATCAAGTCGGCGAGCTGGGGGCTCGTGTCGCCGGGTATTTCCACCGGATCATTGGCGATCTGTCCCACAGCAGCAGAGCGACGTTGCTGAGTCTATGCGGTAGGTAAACTGAAAAGGGAGTAACGTATATTTCGCACCTTGTCGTATGTTTCCTGCAGAGTTTCTCCAAGGAATGGATATTTCCCGGTGATCATGCAATACAGGGTAACACCGACTGCCCATGTATCAGCTGCTCTGCCATGGTAGGCTGAACCTGCAGTGGAAGGGAGGCGGAGGCGGAGAATTGTTCATCACATTAAGCAAGCTCATGCCATGGCCAGAGAATATTTTAGTATTTCAACTTCGTATATTTATTGGCATCACACCCGCAACCCAACCCCATTGGTTGCTTACAGTTGTTTGGGGCTATCGGTTGTTTATCTTCATCTGCTGCAGTTGTGCAATCATTTAGCTGTGGAAAAACCTACAGCACCATGCTACCAATATTCCAAAAACCACTGGTGTTTTACTTCAGATGGATACTTTGGTAACTGGCTGACTGTGCGTGCCGCCTTTTATAGCTCAAATCAAAGTCATGTAACTGTACCTTGACAGCACTCTGGTGCAGTGAAAACTGGAGTACCTGGAGACCTCCAAAGCATATCATCATCATCCTGCAGCATAATCAAGTACCACAATGTGTAAAGCACCAAGCTAGGAGGCTCGACAACCCTACAAAACATGGTTTACAACACTGAATCATCAGACTACATTGTCTACTTGATTGACTAATGTTCAAAATTCCCAGATTAAGTGACGATATCGTTCGCGTATGCAATTTGCAATCTTAGATTTCATAGAAGAACAAATTGCGAAGCCCAAGATTATACTTTGCTAGACTCAAAAACTTTACCCTGCCAGTGAGAATAAACTTACTGGATTAAATAAAAAATACAACTACAATATTAAAAGAGGACCTCAAATATCTGGCTAACACTGAAGTCCCCTATCTTCACATTGCCAGTACTTGTGACCAAGAGGTTGTCCGGTTTAATATCACCATGAATAATGTTCTGCATATAAACACAAGAAAATTAAGTTTTGTATCAAGCACACAGCGCAAAATGCATAACCTATAGTGCAATTAAGTTTTGGTAGCAACATATTCCGACGATCCATTATGTACCAAAGTGTGTGCACAAACACATATACTTAATCAGAATTCAACGGTGGAATATGCCAACTACGAATAAGTGAGCATCATATGGCAACAGACACATCATGCTTTGATGCATATCACCGCCCTAATTATTTATTAGATGCCACATTTATACATAAATAAAATCAGAAAAGTATACATAAAACCATAAACAAGACCACAAGCATTATATACTCTAGAAGAAAGCAGGTTTCACATCTCCCCTGTTTTCTATCATTGGCTTTAAATAGGGCTCCTGTTTTCTCTGCAAGAAACTCAACAACCAAGCACTGTACTAAGAAATATGGAAGCTGAAAGCTCAAACCTAAACGTTCCTACGAAGGCAGCACGCATACTATTAATACGCAAGTCACTACTAAAGCATGAGATGAGCATTGATTATAAAACCCAAGCTAATGTTTGTCTGTGCAATCAGGTAGCTTGGAGATAGAACAACTCAGTCAGTAGCTAAGCAAACATGGACTAACAGTTTAACACTATGAGCAGAAAATCTGTCTACTAAGATAATTTACGCCGACCATTTGAGTTTGCTGGTCAGCTTCACGCCAACATAACTAGGTTCAGTGGAAGGGAAAAAATATGTGAAAGCTAAAACATGCTGCTTCAAATAATCATTGTCTAACAAACTCACAGCTCTTCAAATATCTTTGTTGCAATTTCTATTTGACATGATCAAAGTGCTAACGAGATAGACACTATTATAATATTATTAGCACAGAATTAACCATGATGAACCATTCCTTGGTGAAAAGTTAAAAATAATCTTACATGAGAGTGAAGATACATAACACCAGAGACAATGTCCCGCAAGTACTTCCTGGAAGTAGCTTCTCCTAAACCTATACCGTTATCACACACCATTTTCCCCTCAACATACTCAAGAACTGCCAATGGGAAGGGAAAAGAGTAAATTGCAATCGTGTAAAATAACGACAAAGATGACAACAAGCCTGCTAAAATAGCACCATGTTAGAATAATAAAGCAAAACAACGAGAGCAACAATAAATACCCATGTAGAATTTATCTGAGTTTGGGTCGTCAATCACCTCAATGAGATTTACTATATTGGGATGATCCAACATTTTCATGAGGGATACCTGTATCCGATGCAATGAAAGGGTAGCTAATTAGAGAACTTGGAAAACAAATAAGGCAGTTGATTCTCAAGTAAAATCAGGATGTGGTACACTGTATATATGCAACATTTGACAATTCAGTTATTATATAGTGGTGATGGCAAAATCCTTTGGAGCACCCCAAGGCAAATTTAGCACAATTCAGCTTGATGATAACAAACACCAGAGCTAGTGAAACTGAAGCGAAGAAAAATGGTCACAGGTAATCTTGAAATAAACAAAAAAGACGCATACAAAATGGTGCACACTCCCAAATAGATTTCTTCTGTAGCTGTAAATAATGTGTGCCTATAGAGAAAGTACTAGCAGAATGTGATTTCCCAGAGAACTTTGCACACGCCATAACAACACAGCAAAGTGAGAGGTATTATACAGGGAAATACTAGTTTAACAAGGCTACTCACTTCCCGAAGAACATCCGTCATGGCCGTTTCTGACCGCACAACACGCACTTTCAACATGTAGGGTTTACTCAACACCTGAAATAGACAGAGTCCCGTCAAGCAGACATAGATCACTCTGTGCAGCAGGCGCAGAAAGAAATGTCAAAAAAAAAAAAAACCTTTATTGCATATAACCTCCCATCCTTGATGTTCCTGTATTTAACCTTGTTTGTTTAGAATTAGAATGAAATCAAAGGAGAAGTAATCAGCGAGGGAAGTAGATAATAAATAGGTAGTGTAGCAGAGTTAGATAGCAAGCAGAGGTCTGCTGTTGTTGTTACCATACCACTTTGCCGTAGCTCCCAGCACCGATCTTGCCCAGGTGAAGATACTGGTTGATCATCTTACAGCCGGTTGTTTCGTCCTAAGGGCATGTACAATGGTTCTAGCTTAAGGATGCCACGTAAGATAAATGATGAGGTGGAGGAGAGAGAAATCATAAGAGAAGGCTTGTCTTAGCTTATTTAAGAAAAGACAAGAGATGATAGCTTAGCACAATTTGTCTCACCATGTTTTTAGGAATAACTAATTATTGAAGATAAGGCTAAGAGATGACCCATTGTAGACTTGTTTTTTTGTCATCTCTAATTTACATGCAAAACTTAAGATAAGACTATCTTAGCAACCATTGTACATGCCCTAAGGCATGCCAAATTCATTCAGCAGGCACACAACACATTCAGCAGGCACACATTGTACTCTTGGTCTAGAAATAACCCATGTATGTAGGCTACCAATTAAATTAAATTCACCAACGGATTGGAGAAATGGAATGAATGAACAAAAAACTACATAGCAGAATTGTTGGTGGTACCTCGGAGCGGAAGAGCTTCCTGGTGTCCCTGACGAGGCTGTCCCTGCAGGCGAAGCCGTTCCGGGCCCGGGAGAGTATGATGTCCTCGGACCGCTTGCGGGGCGGCTCGCCGTCGCTCTGGCGGAGGAGGTAGTCCTCCTCTTCCCTCTCGTAGAAGCTCCTGCCGTCGTCGCCGAGGAAGCTGCTGCTGCTGTTGGCCCCGGCGTAGAAGCTGCCGTCGTCGCTGGACCTCGGCAACGGCAAAAGCAGGTCCTTTGACGGCGCGCCGTCGCTGTCTCCGGCGGCGGGGCGGTGGTGGAGCTTCCTGAGGAATTCGAAGCAGCTGCAGCAGCAGCAGCAGCCGGCCATGTCCGCCGCCATCCCTGATGGTCTGAATGGGACGGCCGGCCGGCGGCGCGGATCTGGCGCGAAAGAAACCCTAGCCAGCCTGGGCGCAGGGGAGAGGCCGAGGCGAAAGACAAGGAATTTCGTTTTTGTTTTCCAAAATTTGAGCAAAACCAAACACATTTCGTTTTTTTATTTGTTTTTCTTTTTATTTTTGTTGCAACAACAACAACAACAATAAAGACCATGGAAAATTGAATACAAAACTGAAACGAAGAGCATTTTAAAATTAAACTTTTGAACCGAACAAGGACGTCAAGAGCATCTTCGACTTAAGATGAAACAATGCCGTTGTGCCTAAAAGAAAAAAACAGTTGTTTTAGAGCACTTTGGGCTAAAATCGCTGCTCCAACATGTGATGTGTGTGCAGATGGTAATTAAATTTTAGCCCCCAAAAGTGATGCAAATTTGCATCACTTAACCAAAATGTTGTGGTGTGAATCCGCGCTGAAACCTCCATGACCACGCCCCGTGATTCTGTTCGATTCTCGCCGCCGTCACCATTCCTGCGACCCCCACCACCGCCGCGGAAGCTTGGAAGACATTGCCACCGATTTCAGTCGTTGCCCCGCCCCCACTACTGTCTGAGATGGTCGCCGCCGCACCACCATCGGCCGTATAGGTCAATTAGTGGCTAGACGACCTCCAATCAAGCCGGCCCAGCCATCATTGAGTTGCCAGCCCCGTTCGGAGCTCAGAGCTCGGGCGGCGCGCAACCACTTGGGTTCACCGCACCCCCGGTTCCCCTCGGTCCCACATGAAAAGTATGTATTTACATACTCTATACCCCAATATATAAAAAAATCGTAATTTTGAAAACAAATGTTCGGGAAAACAAAAACTATTCATGTTTTTTAAAAATGTTCATGTATTAAAAAATGTTCATGAATTGAAAAATATCCTAAAAATTCAAAAATTATTCATGACTTACAAAATAGTTTATTGATTCATAAAATATTTGCTGATTCAAGAAATGAACATGCATTTAAAACATTAAATTAAAAAAAGTTCATGAATTTCAAAGATTGTTCCTCCAATTTTCGATAAAATGTTTTTTGATTCTAGAAATGTCCGCCTATTCAAGTTTTTTTTAAGAAATCACTATTTTTAAAATATTTGCAAATAGTATAAAATGTCCATGAATACAAAAACATGATTTTATAAAAATGTTCAAAATCTATAGAACAGTTCAAGAATTTTAAAAATGTTCATGATTTCAGATATGTTCATGCGTTTAAAATAATGTTCTTGATTTAAAAACTGTTTAATATTTCACGAAAATAAGAGTGATAGTGTATCTTGGTGATGCAGCAAAATGTGGTCATGGGCATTGAAGATTATGAAAAAAGGTATCTCCCGTTGCAACGTACGGGCATTGACGATTACTTGATTAATGAACGGCTGAACAGATCTATTATTTTCAGCCTCCATCTTGATAGATACTATTTTTTGCGAGAATTGGTAAATACTATATCGATTAATTATATATATTTATTTCCAATTTTGTTGTCTATGTGCATCAATTTATTGAAAAAATGCTTCCTTTTCTCCATCGTCAAGTTATTTTGGCACACATCCATGATTTTTGTAAGTTCATAATCAAGGTCCCTCTTTATCTTCTATATCATCTACCTAAAATCCTACCATTAATTAAGTGTCTGTCATGGTTACGTTAGTCTTTCAAGTATATGATTTTTTTTTAAAATAGGACCTCATTTTGATTTTCGTCCCGGGCCCCTAAATTTCTGGAGACGGCCCTTCTCAGTTTCTAAATATTTGTCTTTCTAGACATTTCAAATGAACAACAACATATGGATATATGTAGGCATTGTTGGGGAACACAGTATTTCAAAAAAATATATTCTATGATCACGCAAGATCTATCTACTAGATGCATAGCAACGGGATGGGAAAGTGTGTCTACGTACCCTCGTAGACCGAAAGCGGAAGCGTCTAGTGACGCGGTTGATGTAGTCGAACTTCTTCGCGATTCAACCGATCAAGCACCGAACGTACGGCACCTCCGCGTTCAGCACACGTTCAGCTTGATGATGTCCCACGAGCTCTTGATCCAGTAGAGCTTCACGGGAGAGTTTCGTCAGCACGACGGCGTGGTGACGGAGATGATAAAGCTACCGGCGCAGGGCTTCGCCTAAGTACTGCAACGGTATGATCGAGGTGTGTTTCTGTGGAGGGGGCACCGCACACGGTTGGGAGAGATCAACTGATCAACTTGTGTGTCTGGAAGTGCCCCCTACCCCGTATATAAAGGAGCAAGGAGAGGAGGCCGGCCGGCCCTAGGCGCACCAAGGAGAGGAGGAGTCCTCTTCCTAGTAGGACTATGATTCCCCTTTCCTAGTTCTACTAGGAAGGGGAAAGGGGGAAGGAAAGAGAGGGAGAGGAAGAGGGAAAGAGGGGCCGCGCCCCCCTCCACTAGTCCAATTCGGACTCCCCATGGGAGGGGGCGCACCACCTCCTGGGCTGCTGCCCTCTCTCTTCCCTAAGGCCCACTAGGGCCCAATACTTCCCCGGGGGGTTCCGGTAACACCTCCGGCACTCTGGTTATCTCCGAAATAATCCGAAACACTTCGGGAGTCCGAATGTGACCATCCAATATATCAATCTTTATGTCTCGGATATTCCGAGACTCCTCGTCATGTCCGTGATATCATTCGGGACTCCGAACTACCTTCGGTACATCAAAACTCATAAACTCATAATACCGATCGTCATCAAACGTTAAGCGTGCGGACCCTACGGGTTCGAGAACTATGTAGACATGACCGAGACTCATCTCCGGTCAATAACCAATAGCGGAACCTGGATGCTCATATTGGATCCTACATATTCTACGAAGATCTTTATCGGTCAAACCGCATAACAACATACGTTGTTCCCTTTGTCATCGATATGTTACTTGCCTGAGATTCGATCGTCGGTATCTTAATACCTAGTTCAATCTCGTTACCGGCAAGTCTCTTTACTCGTTCCGTAATACATCATCTCGTGACTAACTCATTAGTCATTTTGCTTACAAGGCTTATTATGATGTGTATTACCGAGAGGGCCCAGAGATACCTCTCCGACACTTGGAGTGACAAATCCTATTCTTGATCTATGCCAACACCACGAACACCTTCGGAGACACCTGTAGAGCATCTTTATAATCACACAGTTACGTTGTGACGTTTGATAGCACACAAGGTGTTCCTCCGGTATTCGGGAGTTGCATAATCTCATAGTCATAGGAACATGTATAAGTCATGAAGAAAGGAATAGCAGTAAAATTAAACGATCATAGTGCTAAGCTAACGGATGGGTCTTGCCCATCACATCATTCTCCTGATGATGTGATCTCGTTGATCAAATGACAACTCATGTCTATGGCTAGAAAACATAACCATCTTTGATCAATGAGCTAGTCTAGTAGAGGCATACTAGGGACATACTGTTTTGTCTATGTATTCACACATGTACTAAGCTTCCGGTCAATACAATTCTAGCATGAATAAAAGACATTTATCATGATATAAGGAAATACAAATAACATCTTTATTATTGCCTCTAGGGCATATTTCCTTCAATCTCCCACTTGAACTAGAGTCAATTATCCAGATTACGAAGTAATGATTTTAACACCTATGGAGTCTTGGTGCTGATCATGTTTTGCCTGTGGAAGAGGCTTAGTCAACGGGTCTGCGACATTCAGATCCGTATGTATCTTGCAAATTTCTATGTCTCCTTTCTTGACTTGATCGCGGATGGAATTGAAGCGTCTTTTGATGTGCTTTGTTCTCTTGTGAAACCTGGATTCCTTCGCCAAGGCTATTGCTCCAGTGTTGTCACAAAAGCTTTTTATTGGACCCGATGCACTAGGTATTACACCTAGATCGGATATGAACTCCTTCATCCAGACTCCTTCATTTGCTGCTTCCGAAGCAGCTTTGTATTCCGCATCACACGTAGATCCTGCCACGACGCTCTGCTTGGAACTGCACCAACTGACAGCTCCACCGTTCAATAAAAATACATATCCAGTTTGTGACTTAGAGTCATCCGGATCAGTGCCAAAGCTTGAATCGACGTAACCATTTACGATGAGCTCTTTGTCACCTCCATAAACGAGAAACATATCCTTTGTCCTTTTCAGGTACTTCAGGATGTTCTTGACCGTTGTCCAGTGATCCACTCATGGATTACTTTGGTACCTCCCTGCTAAACTTATAGCAAGGCACACATCAGGTCTGGTACACGACATTGCATACATGATAGATCCTATGGCTGAGGCATAGGGAATGACTTTCATTTTCTCTCTATCTTCTGCAGTGGTCGGGCATTGAGTCTTACTCAACTTCACACCTTGTAACACAGGCAAGAACCCTTTCTTTGACTGATCCATTTTGAACTTCTTCAAAACTTTATCAAGGTATGTACTCTGTGAAAGTCCAATTAAACGTCTTGATCTATCTCTATAGATCTTGATGCCTAATATGTAGGCAGCTTCACCGAGGTCTTTCATTGAAAAATTCTTATTCAAGTATCCTTTTATGCCATCCAGAAATTCTATATCATTTCCAATCAACAATATGTCATCCACATATAATATCAGAAATGCTACAAAGCTCCCACTCACTTTCTTGTAAATACAGGCTTCTCCAAAAGTCTGTATAAAACCATATGCTTTGATCACCTCATCAAAGCGTATATTCCAACTCCAAGATGCTTGCACCAGTCCATAGATGGATCGCTGGAGCTTGCACACTTTGTTAGCACCTTTAGGACCGACAAAACCTTCTAGTTGCATCATATACAACTCTTCTTTGAGATATCCATTCAGCAATGCAGTTTTGATATCCATTTGCCAGATTTCATAATTATAAAATGCGGCAATTGCTAACATGATTCAGACAGGCTTAAGCATCACTACAGGTGAGAAAGTCTCATCGTAGTCAACTCCTTGAACTTGTCGAAAACCGTTCGCAACAAGTCGAGCTTTGTAAACAATAACATTACCGTCAGCGTCGATCTTCCTCTTGAAGATCCATTTATTTTTGATGGCTTGCCGATCGTCGGGCAAGTCAACCAAAGTCCATACTTTGTTCTCATACATGGATCCCATCTCAGATTTCACGGCCTCAAGCCATTTTGCTGAATCTGGGCTCATCATCGCTTCCTCATAGTTCGTATGTTCATCATGGTCTAGTAACATGACTTCCAGAACCGGGTTGCCGTACCACTCTGGCGCGGAACGTACTCTGGTTGATCTACGAAGTTCAGCAGTAACTTGATTCGAAGTTTCATGATCATCATCATTAGCTTCCTCACTAATTGGTGTAGGAATCACTCGAACTAGTTTCTGTGATGTACTACTTTCCAATTCGGGAGAAGGTACAGTTACCTCATCAAGTTATACTTTCCTCCCACTCACTTCTTTCGAGAGAAACTCTTTCTCTAGAAAGGATCCATTCTTAGCAATGAATATCTTGCCTTCGGATCTGTGATAGAAGGTGTACCCAACAGTCTCCTTTGGGTATCCTATTAAGACACATTTCTCCGACTTGGGTTCGAGCTTATCAGGTTGAAGCTTTTTCACATAAGCATCGCGGCCCCAAACTTTAAGGAACAACAACTTTGGTTTCTTGCCAAACCACAGTTCATAAGGCGTCATCTCAACGGATTTAGATGGTGCCCTATTTAACGTGAATGCAGCTGTCTCTAAAGCATAACCCCAAAAGATAGTGGTAAATTGGTAAGAGACATCATAGACCGCACCATATCTAATAAAGTACGGTTACGATGTTTGGACACACCATTACGCTGTGGTGTTCCGGGTGGCATGAGTTGTGAAACTATTCCACATTGTTTCAAATGAAGACCAAACTCGTAACTCAAATATTCACCTCCACGATCAGATCGTAGAAACTTTATTTTCTTGTTACGATGATTCTCTACTTCACTCTGAAATTCTTTGAACTTTTCAAATGTTTCATACTTTTGCTTCATCAAGTAGATATACCCATATCTGCTCAAATCATTAGTGAAGGTTAGAAAATAACGATACCCGCCGCGAGCTTCAACACTCATCGGTCCACATACATCAGTATGTATGATTTCCAACAAATCTGTTGCTCGCTCCATTGTTCCAGAGAACGGAGTTTTAGTCATCTTGCCCATGAGACATGGTTCGCAAGCACCAAGTGATTCATAATCAAGTGATTCCAAAAGTCCATCACTATGGAGTTTCTTCATGCGCTTTACACCAATATGACCTAAACGGTAGTGCCACAAATAAATTGCACTATCATTATTAACCTTGCATCTTTTGGCTTCAATATTATGAATATGTGTATCACTACGATCGAGATCCAACAAGAATAGACCACTCTTCAAGGGTGCGTGACCATAAAAGATAATACTTATATAAATAGAACAACCATTATTCTCAGATTTAAATGAATAACCGTCTCGCAATAAACAAGATCCAGATATAATGTTCATGCTTAACGCTGGCACCAAATAACAATTATTCAAGTCTAAAACTAATCCCGAAGGTATATGTAGAGGTAGCGTGCCGACGGCGATCACATCGACTTTGGAACCGTTTCCCACGCGCATCGTCACCTCGTCCTTAGCCAATCTTCGTTTAATCTATAGCCCCTGTTTCAAGTTACAAATATTAGCAATTGAACCGGTATCAAATACCCTGGTGCTACTATGAGCATTAGTAAGGTACACATCAATAACATGTATATCACATATACCTTTGTTCACCTTGCCATCCTTCTTATCCACCAAATACTTGGGGCAGTTCCGCTTCCAGTGTCCAGTCCCTTTGCAGTAGAAGCACTCAGTTTCAGGCTTGGCTCCAGATTTGGGTTTCTTCGTGTGAGTAGCAACTGTCTTGCTATTCTTCTTGAAATTCCCCTTCTTTCCCTTGCCCTTTTTCTTGAAACTAGTGGTCTTGTTAACCATCAACACTTGATGCTCCTTTTTGATTTCTACCTCCGCAGCTTTGAGCATAGCGAAGAACTCGAGAATTGTCTTCTGCATCCCTTGCATGTTATAGTTCATCACGAAGCCTTTATAGCTTGGTGACAGTGATTGAAGAACTCTATCAATAACACTATCTTCGTCAACTTTGCATCCAAGTTGAGTCATATGATTGTAGTACCCAGACATTCTGAGCAAGTGTTCATTGATAGAACTATTCTCCTCCATCTTGCAGCTGTAGACTTATTGGAAATCTCATATTTCTCAATCCGGGCATTTGTTTGAAATATTAACTTCAACTCCTGAAACATGTCATATTCTCCATGACGTTCAAAACATCGTTGAAGTCCCGGTTCTAAGCCGTAAAACATGGCACACTGAACTATCGTGTAGTCATCAGACCGCGTCTGCCAGACGTTCAAAACGTCTACATTAGCGGGAGGGGGCTTGTCACCTAGCGATGCTTCAAGGACATAATTCTTCTGTGCAGCAATGAGGATAATCCTCAAGTTACAGACCCAGTCTGTGTAATTGCTACCATCATCTTTCAACTTAGCTTTCTCTAAGAACGCATTAAAATTCAAGGGAACGGTAGCACTAGCCATTGATCTACAACAACATAGATATGCAAAAACTATCAGGACTAAGGTCATGATAAATTAAAGTTCAATTAATCATATTACTAAAGAACTCCCACTTAGATAGACATCTCCGGATGGGAATGGGCCGGGTCGGCCCGCCAGGTCGCTGACCCGGCCCGAAAAATCGAGGCCAATGGGCCATGTGGATCGGCCTTGAACCATAGTTGGGTCAGTGGAGCCGGCACCGACTGACCCAATGGGCCAGCAGGGTCGACCCGCCATCGAGGCGTGAGTTAGCAGCTAGTAATAGTTACTCGGGCATGCATGTGTTTTGTTACTCGGGCATTAGTTCGTTAGTGCCCGTTAGCTAATTCCTTTGAACGTGTAATGTGCATGCATGTAGAATCTGCTGGCAAGCCCGCGTCGTGCGAGCGGACATGGCCGGGTCAGGCGGATCACAACGCGCACAGCAGGCGCGTGTGAGTGCGGCCTTGCGTATTCACGCACCCGTAGCTGCAACATATCTGATTACCTTTTTTTTTGAATCGGCATATCTAATTACCTGCGATATACTAGATAACAACTAGAATTTGGGCCGACCCGAAATACCCATCGGGCCAGCAAGGCCACTGGCATTTTAAAAATGGGTCGACCCATGGCCCCATAAATTGGCCTTGAAACCATGAGGGCCAGGTCCAAGACCAGGGCCGGGTCAGCCCGTTCCCATCTTGATAGACATCCCTCTAGTCATCTAAATGATCACGTGATCGAAATCAACTAAACCATGTTTGATCATCACGTGAGATGGAGTAGTTTTCAATGGTGAACATCTTATGACGCTCAACCTTCCGGTCTCCAGTGTTCCGAGGCCATGTCTGTACATGCTAGGCTTGTCAACTTTAACATGAGTATTCTGCTTGTGCAAAACTGGCTTACACCCGTTGTATGTGAACGTAGAGCTTATCACACCCGATCATCACATGGTGTCTCGGCACGACGAACTTTCACAATGGTGCATACTCAGGGAGAACACTTGTACCTTGAAATTTTATAAGGGATCATCTTATAATGTTACCGCGGTACTAAGCAAAATAAGAAGTATAATAAGATAAACATCACATGCAATCAAAATATGTGACATGATATGGCCATCATCATCTTGTGCTTTTGATCTCCATCTCCAAGGCACCGTCATGATCACCATCGTCACCGGCGCGACACCTTGATCTACATCGTAGTATCGTTGTCGTCTCGCCAACTATTGCTTCCACGACTATCGCTACCGCTTAGTGCTAAAGTAAAACAATTACATGGCGATTGTATTTCATACAATAAAGCGACAACCATATGGCTCCTGTCAGTTGCCGATAACTTTACAAAACATGATCATCTCATACAATAACGTATAACTCATCATTTCTTGACCATATCACATCACAACATGCCCTGCAAAAACAAGTTAGACGTCCTCTACTTTGTTGTTGCAAGTTTTACGTGGCTGCTACGGGCTTAGCAAGATCCGTTCTCACGTACGCATACAAAGCCACAACGATTTTTTTGTCAAGTATGTGCTGTTTTAACCTTCACAAGGACCGGGCGTAGCCACACTCGATTCAACTAAAGTGAGAGAGACAGACACTCGCCAGTCAACTTTAAGCAACGAGTGCTCATAACGGTGAAACCAGTCTCGCGTAAGCGTACGCGTAATGTCGGTCCGGGCCGCTTCATCTCACAATACCGCCGAATCAAAGTATGACATGCTGGTAAGCAGTGTGACTATTATCGCCCACAACTCATTGTGTTCTACTCGTGCATATCATCTACGCATAGACGCTCATGATGCCACTGTTGGGGAATGCAGTTTTTCAAAAAAAAAAAAATCTATGATCACGGAAGATCTATCTACTAGATGCATAGCAACGAGAGGGGATAGTGTGTATACGTACCCTCATAGACCGAAAGCGGAAGCGTCTAGTGAGCGGTTGATGTAGTCGAACTTCTTCGCGATCTAACCGATCAAGCACCGAACGTACGACACCTCCGCGTTCAGCACACGTTCAGCTTGATGACGTCCCACGAGCTCTTGATCCAGTAAATCTTCACGGGAGAGTTTCGTCAGCACGACGGCATGGTGACAGAGATGATGAAGCTACCAGTGCAGGGCTTCGCCTAAAGTTCCGACCATGTTCTCTGTTGACGCTCAAAAGTGGCACGTTTATAAAGAGTGGCTTGAAGCTATGTCAAGATTAATTCAAACTTACTATTGAAAGTCACCATGAGATGGCTCTCTTCGAGAAGATCAAGATGAATATGAAGATGGTCTAAAACGGAGCTCGGATGTAAAAGTTATGACAAGTTCAGAGATGCTCATGTCGACACCAGATTAAAGAATGTCTAGAAAACCAATTAAGATGGATTCAAATGGAGAAAGTTTCAACATGAAAGTTGTGCATCTCGTCGAAACGATCGATTTTGACATAAAGATCATTCCAATCCGAAGTCGTATGCAAAAGTTAGAGCCCGCACAACGTGACTCTCCAGTGAGCAAAATATGACGCCCGGAACCAGACACATATGTGGGTATGTCTGATGAGCTGCGTGAATAATTAGCTATTTTACGCGAGCAATTTGACCCTCGAGATGACCTTTGATGAAAAAAAAATCAACATGAAAGTTGTTCGTCTCGTTGAAACGGTCAAGATTGCTTTTGGACTCGTTTCCATCCGAGGTCGTTTACCACCACAAAAAAGACCCGCAAGGTGCAGCAAGTTTTAGATCGAACAATTTTGGGAAGTTCGGATAAAACTAATCTGAATTTGACTAGGGTTTTGGACATGAATCCAAACCTTTTCCTTGCATAGGATGTCCAGCCGCCTCTTATATACCTAAGGGGTGACGGCCGATTGAACAACACACAATCGATCAAATCATCTACCACTCTTTACCTTTACTTTTACCTTCTCCCTTGTTCTTCTTCTTCCTCGTTCTTCACGCATTCTTCTTCATTGCAGGGCGGTGAATCTCGAGGCCCTAGGGGCGATCAGGTCGACCTAGGGCAGCCCATAGCTGCCGCGCGCCCTGACGGGGTCCCTCTCGGGCGTGTGGGGTTTCGGGTCCTCAAAAGCGCCCGCCAGATTGCTTGCGTACCGCGCTTTCGGGTGGATCTCCTTCGACGTGAGCTGCGGTGCATCACCCCCGGCGTCGAGGGTACACGGTGACGTTTTCGTGTGCGAACACACTTTTTGGCGACTCCGCTGGGGACGAAGCTTTGAACGGTCCCCAGCCCGTTCTTGCTACGAAGAGATCGCCATCAAGTTGCTGCAATCTACAAAGTTAATATGAATACCCAATTCCCCTTTGTAGATGCACATAATCCATATGTTGTTGCTGGATCACCTAATGTGCATAATGTATCGGCCAGCCCTAGTTTTATCAATCATGCATCTAATTGTGCGCAAGGGCCGATGCAAAACAATCTTCATGCTTCAAATTCTTGTGATTTTAGCAACGTACAACATATGTATCCAAACTCTCATGCATCGGCAACCCCGCAAATCCATATGCCGATGAACAACATGATGGGTTTGGTTAATCAATTTGAAACACCTCATGTTAAAATTTCCAATAACATACAAGAAAGTGTTTCACCTTTTTATTCATCGGCAACTAATTTACAATATGTGAATCCAACCTTGCCAATGGATGAGAGAATTGGCCATGCTACTGTTGGGGAACGTAGCAGAATTCAAAAAAATTCCTACGCTTCACCAAGATCAATCTAAGGAGTCATCTAGCAACGAGCATAAAGGAGTGCATCTACATACCCTTTGTAGATTGCGAGCGGAAGCATTCAAAGGAACGTGGATGATGGAGTCGTACTCGTCGTGATCCCTGTCACCGATGATCCCAGCGCCGAACGGACGGCACCTCTGCGTTCAACACACGTACGATACAGCGATGTCTCCTCCTTCTTGATCCAGCAAGGGGGAAGGAGAGGTTGATGGAGATCCAGCAGCACGACGGCGTGGTGGTGGATGCAACAGGAAAAGCTGCAGGGCTTCGCCAAGACCCTGCGGGAGGAGGGACAGGTGTA
>LR738709.1:725803646-725849548 GCA_902687465.1 Secale cereale | reverse complement strand
CAGGGGCTGAGGTGCGGCTGCCCTCTCTCCCTCCCACTATATATAGCGGGCCAGGGGGCGCCGGCCCTAGGAGATTGGATCTCCTAGGGGGGCGGCGGCCAAGGGGGTGGCTTGCCCCCCCAAGCCTAGGGGGGGCGCCCCCACCCCTAGGGTTTCAACCCTAGGCGCAGGGGGGAGGCCCAAGGGGGGTGCGCCAGCCCACTAGGGGCTGGTCCCCCTCCCCCTACGGCCCATGGGGCCCTCCGGGATGGGTGGCCCCACCCGGTGGACCCCCGGGACCCTTCCGGTGGTCCCGGTACACTACCGGTGACCCCCGGAACTCTCCCGATGGCCGAAACTGGACTTCCTATATATCATTCTTCACCTCCGGACCATTCCGGAACTCCTCGTGACGTCCGGGATCTCATCCGGGACTCCGAACACCATTTGGGTTACCGTGTGCATATATCTCTACAACCCTAGCGTCACCGAACCTTAAGTGTGTAGACCCTACGGGTTCGGGAGACACGTAGACATAACCGAGACGACTCTCCGGTCAATAACCAACAACGGGATCTGGATACCCATGTTGGTTCCTACGTGTTCCTCGATGATCTCATCGGATGAACCACGATGTCAAGGATTCACTCAATCCTGTATGCAATTCCCTTTGTCTATCGGTACGGTACTTGCCCGAGATTTGATCGTCGGTATACCGATACCTTGTTCAATCTCGTCATGGCAAGTCTCTTTACTCGTTCCGTAATCCATCATCCTGTGACTAACTCCTTAGTCACATTGAACTCATTATGATGATGTCTTACCGAGTGGGCCCAGAGATACCTCTCCGTCATACGGAGTGACAAATCCCAGTCTCGGTTCGTGCCAACTCAACAGACACTTTCGGAGATACCCGTTGCATACCTTTATAGACACCCAGTTACGTTGTGACGTTCGGCACACCCAAAGTATTCCTATTGTATTCGGGAGTTGCACAACCTCATGGTCTAAGGAAAAGATACTTGACATTGGAAAAGCTTAAGCATTACGAACTACACAATCTTGTGCTAGGCTTACGATTGGGTCTTGTCCATCACATCATTCTCCTAATGATGTGATCCCATTATCAATGACATCCAATGTCCATGGTCAGGAAACCGTGACCATCTGTTGATCAACGAGCTAGTAACTAGAGGCTTACCAGGGACACGTTGTGGTCTATGTATTCACACATGTATCGCTGTTTCCGTACAATACAATTCAAGCATGAATAACAGACACTTATCATGAACAAGGAAATATAATGATAACCATTTTATTATTGCCTCTAGGGCATATTTCCAACAGTCTCCCACTTGCACTAGAGTCAATAATCTAGTTACATTGTGATGAATCGAACACCCATAGAGTTCTGGTGTTGATCATGTTTTGCTCGTGGAAGAGGTTTAGTCAACGGATCTGCGACATTCAGATCCGTATGCACTTTACAAATATCTATGTCTCCATCTTGAACATAATTCCGGATGGAGTTGAAACGGCGCTTGATGTGCTTGGTCTTCTTGTGAAACCTGGGCTCCTTGGCAATGGCAATAGCTCCAGTGTTGTCATAGAAGAGAGTCATCGGGCTTGACGCGCTTGGAATGACTCCTAGGTCGGTGATGAACTCCTTCATCCAGACTCCTTCCTGCGCTGCTTCACAAGCAGCTATGTACTCCGCTTCACATGTAGAATGCGCCACGATGCTCTGCTTGCAACTGCACCAGCTGACTGCTCCACCATTCAAAATATACACGTATCCGGTCTATGACTTGGAGTCATCCAGATCTGTGTCGAAGCTAGCATCGACGTAACCCTTTACGACGAGCTCTTCGTCACCTCCATAAATGAGAAACATATCCTTAGTCCTTTTCAGCTACTTCAGGATGTTCTTGACCGCTGTCCAGTGTTCCATACCGAGATCACTTTGGTACCTCCCTACCAAACTTATGGCAAGGTTCATATCAGGTCTGGTACACAACATGGCATTCGTAATAGATCCTATGGCTGAGGCATAGGGGATGACACTCATCTTTTCTCTATCTTCTGCCGTGGTCGAGGACTGAGCCGTGCTCAATCTCATACCTTGCAATACAGGCAAGAACCCTTTCTTGGACTGATCCATATTGAACTTCTTCAATATCTTGTCAAGGTATGTGCTTTGTGAAAGAGCAATGAGGCGTCTTGATCTATCTCTATAGATCTTGATGCCTAATATATAAGCAGCTTCTCCAAGGTCCTTCATTGAAAAACTCTTATTCAAGTAGGCCTTTATACTCTCCAAGAATTCTATACCAATTCCCATCTGTAGTATGTCATCCACATATAATATGAGAAGTGCTACAGAGCTCCCACTCACTTTCTTGTAAATATAGGCTTCTCCCCAAGTCTGTATAAAACCAAACGCTTTGATCACATCATTAAAGAGAATATTCCAACTCCGAGATGCTTGCACCAGCCCGTAGATCGATCGCTGGAGCTTGCATACTTTGTTAGCATTTTCAGGATCGACAAAACCTTCCGGCTGCATCATATACAGTTCTTCCTTTAGGAAGACATTAAGGAATGCCGTTTTGACGTCCATTTGCCATATCTCATAATCATAGAATGCGGCAATTGCTAACATGATTCGGACGGACTTCAGCATCGCTACGGGAGAAAAAGTCTCGTCGTAGTCAATCCCTTGAACTTGTCGATAACCTTTAGCGACAAGCCGAGCCTTATAGATGGTCACATTACCATCCGCGTCTGTCTTCTTCTTAAATATCCATTTATTTTTTATGGCGTGCCGATCATCGGGCAAGTCCACCAAAGTCCATACTTTGTTTTCATACATGGATCCTATCTCGGATTTCATGGCTTCAAGCCATTTGTTGGAATCCGGGCCCGCCATCGCTTCTTCATAGTTCGAAGGTTCACCGTTGTCTAACAACATGATTTTCATGACAGGGTTGACGTACCACTCTGGTGCGGAATGTGTCCTTGTGGACCTTCGAAGTTCAGTAGTAACTTGATCTGTATCTTCATGATCATCATCTTTAACTTCCTCCCTTGTCGGTGCAGGCACCTCAGGAACAATTTCCCGCGCTGCGCTACTTTTTGGTTCGGGAGGGGTGACTGTCACCTCATCAAGTTCTACTTTCCTCCCACTCACTTCTTTCGAGAGAAACTCTTTCTCCAGAAAGGATCCATTCTTGGCAATGAAAACCTTGCCTTCGGATCTGAGGTAGAAGGTGTACCCAATCGTTTCCTTTGGGTATCCTATGAAGACGCGTTTTTCCGATTTGGGTTCGAGCTTTTCAGGTTGAAGCTTCTTGACATAAGCATCGCAACCCCAAACTTTCAGAAACGACAGCTTAGGTTTCTTGCCAAACCAAATTTCATACGGTGTCGTCTCAACGGATTTTGACGGAGCCCTATTTAAAGTGAATGCGACAGTCTCTAAAGCATAACCCCAAAAGGATAGCGGTAAGTCGGTGAGAGACATCATAGGTCGCACCATGTCCAACAGAGTACGATTTCAACGTTCGGACACACCATTACGCTGAGGTGTTCCGGGCGGTGTCAATTGTGAAACAATTCCACAGTTCCTTAGGTGCGTGCCAAATTCGTGACTTAAATATTCACCCCCACGATCCGATCGTAAGAACTTTATTTTTCTGTCACGTCGATTCTCAACCTCATTCTGAAATTCCTTGAACTTTTCAAAGGTCTCAGACTTGTGTTTCATCAAGTAGACATACCCATATCTACTCAAGTCATCTGTGAGGGTGAGAACATAACGATAGCCTCCGCGAGCTTCAACACTCATTGGACCGCACACATCGGTATGTATGATTTCCAATAAGTTGGTTGCTCGCTCCATTGTTCCGGAGAACGGAGTCTTGGTTATCTTGCCCAAGAGGCATGGTTCGCACGTGTCAAATGATTCATAATCAAGTGACTCTTGAAGTCCATCTGCATGGAGCTTCTTCATACGTTTGACACCAATATGACCACGGCGGCAATGCCACAAGTATGTGGGACTATCATTATCAACTTTACATCTTTTGGCATTCACACTATGAATATGTGTATCATCACGTTCGAGATTCATCAAAATAAACCATTGACCAGCAGGACATGACCATAAAATATATCTCTCATATAAATAGAACAACCATTATTCTCGGATTTAAATGAGTAGCCATCTCGCATCAAACGAGATCCAGATACAATGTTCATGCTCAAAGCTGGTACTAAATAACAATTATTAAGGTTTAAAACTAATCCCGAGGGTAGATGTAGAGGCAGCGTGCCGACGGCGATCACATCGACCTTGGAACCATTCCCGACGCGCATCGTCACCTCGTCCTTCGCCAGTCTCCGGTTATTCCGCAGCTCCTGCTTTGAGTTACAAATGTGAGCAACTGCACCGGTATCAAATACCCAGGAGCTACTACGAGCGCTGGTAAGGTACACATTAACAACATGTATATCACATATACCTTTGACGTTGCCGGCCTTCTTGTCTGCTAAGTATTTGGGGCAATTCCGCTTCCAGTGACCCGTTCCCTTGCAATAAAAGCACTCAGTCTCAGGCTTGGGTCCATTCTTTGGCTTCTTCCCGGCAACTGGTTTACCGGGCGCGGCAACTCCTTTGCCGTCCTTCTTGAAGTTCTTCTTACCCTTGCCCTTCTTGAACTTAGTGGTTTTATTCACCATCAGCACTTGATGCTCTTTCTTGATCTCCACCTCCGCTGATTTTAGCATTGAATACACTTCGGGAATGGACTTCTCCATCCCTTGCATATTGAAGTTCAACACGAAGCTCTTGTATCTAGGTGGGAGCGACTGAAGGATTCTGTCAACGACCGCTTCGTCAGGGAGATTCATTCCCAACTGAGACAAGCGGTTGTGCAACCCAGACAACTTGAGTATGTGCTCGCTGACAGAACTATTTTCCTCCATCTTACAACAGTAGAATGCATTGGAGACGTCATATCTCTCAACTCGGGCATGAGCTTGGAAAACCATTTTCAGCTCCTGGAACATCTCATATGCTCCGTGGTGCTCAAAACGCTTTTGGAGCCCCGATTCTATGCTGTAGAGCATGCCGCATTGAACCAGGGAGTAATCATCAAAACACGACTGCCAAGCGTTCATAACATCTTGGTTTGCCGGGGCGGGAGCGTCACCTAGCGGTGCTTCTAGGACATAAGTTTTCTTGGCAGCTATGAGGATGATCCTCAGATTACGGACCCAATCCGTATAGTTGCTACCATCGTCTTTCAGCTTGGATTTCTCTAGGAACGCGTTGAAGTTGAGGGTGACATGAGCGTGGACCATTTGATCTACAAGACGTATTGTAAAGAATTTAGACTAAGTTCATGACAATTAAGTTCATCTAATCAAATTTAATGAACTCCCACTCAGATTGACATCTCTCTAGTCATCTAAGTGATACATGATCTGAATCGACTAGCCCGTGTCCGATCATCACGTGAGACGGACTAGTTTTCAACGGTGAACATCTTCATGTTGATCGTATCTTCTATACGAGTCATGTTCGACCTTTCGGTCTTCCGTGTTCCGAGGCCATGTCTGTACATGCTAGGCTCGTCAAGTGAACCCTAAGTGTATTGCGTGTGTAAATCTGGCTTACACCCATTGTATGCGAACGTTAGATCCTATCACACCCGATCATCACGTGGTGCTTCGGAACAACGATCCTTCGCAACGGTGCACAGTTAGGGGGAACACAATTCTTGAAATTTTAGTGAGAGATCATCTTATTTACTACCGTCGTTCTAAGTAAACAAGATGCATAAACATGATAAACGTCACATGCAATCAAATAAAGTGACATGATATGGCCAATATCATTTTTCTCCTTTGATCTCCATCTTCGGGGCACCATGATCATCCTTGTCACCGGCATGACACCATGATCTCCATCATCGTGTCTTCATGAAGTCGTCTCGCCAAATATTACTTCTACTACTACGGCTAATGTTTAGCAATAAAGTAAAGTAATTACATGGCGTTATTCAGTGACACGCAGGTCATATAATAAATAAGACAACTCCTATGGCTCCTGCCGGTTGTCATTCTCATCGACATGCAAGTCGTGATTCCCTATTACAAGAACATGATCAATCTCATACATCACATATATCATTCATCACATCTTCTTGGCCATATCACATCACATATCACATGCTGCAAGAACAAGTTAGACGTCCTCTAATTGTTGTTGCAAGTTTTTACATGGCTTCTATAGGTTTCTAGCAAGAACGTTTCTTACCTACACCAAAACCACAACGTGATATGTCAATTTATATTTACCCTTCATAAGGACCCTTTTCATCGAATCCGATCCGACTAAAGTGGGAGAGACAGACACCCGCCAGCCACCTTATGCAACTAGTGCATGTCAGTCGGTGGAACCAGTCTCACGTAAGCGTACGTGTAAGGTCGGTCCGGGCCGCTTCATCCCACGATGCCGCCGAATCAAGATTGGACTAGTAGCGGCAAGAGAATTGAACAAAATCAACGCCCACAACTTGTTTGTGTTCTACTCGTGCAAGATACTACGCAAAGACCTAGCTCAGATGCCACTGTTGGGGAACGTAGCAGAATTCAAAAAATTTCCTACGCTTCACCAAGATCAATCTAAGGAGTCATCTAGCAACGAGCATAAAGGAGTGCATCTACATACCCATTGTAGATCGCGAGCCGAAGCGTTCAAAGGAACGTGGATGATGGAGTCGTACTCGTCGTGATCCCGGTCACCGATGATCCCAGCGCCGAACGGACGGCACCTCCGCGTTCAACACACGTACGATACAGCGACGTCTCCTCCTTCTTGATCCAGCAAGGGGGGAGGAGAGGCTGATGGAGATCCAGCAGCACGACGACGTGGTGGTGGATGCAACAGGAAAAGTTGCAGGGCTTCGCCAAGACCCTGCGGGAGGAGGGAGAGGTGTAACGGGAGGGGGGGGGGGAGAGGCGCCGGGGGCTGAGGTGCGGCTGCCCTCTCTCCCCCCACTATATATAGGGGGCCAGGGGGGGCGCCGACCCTAGGAGATTGGATCTCCTAGGGGGGGCGGCGGGCAAGGGGGTGGCTTGCCCCCCAAGCCTAGGGGGCGGCCCCACCCCTAGGGTTTCAACCCTAGGCGCAGGGGGAGGACCAAGGGGGGTGCGCCAGCTCACTAGGGGCTGGTCCTCCTCCCCCTACGGCCCATGGGGTCCTCCGGGATGGGTGGCCCCACCCGGTGGACCCCCGAGACCCTTCCGGTGGTCCCGGTACACTACCGGTGACCCCCGGAACTCTCCCGATGGCCGAAACTGGACTTCCTATATATCATTCTTCACCTCCGGACCATTCCGGAACTCCTCGTGATGTCCGGGATCTCATCCGTGACTCCGAACACCATTCGAGTTACCGCGTGCATATATCTCTACAACCCTAGCGTCACCGAACCTTAAGTGTGTAGACCCTACGGGTTCGGGAGACACGTAGACATGACCGAGACGACTCTCCGGTCAATAACCAACATCGGGATCTGGATACCCATGTTGGTTCCTACGTGTTCCTCGATGATCTCATCGGATGAACCACGATGTCAAGGATTCACTTAATCCTGTATGCAATTCCCTTTGTCTATCGGTGCGGTACTTGCCCGAGATTCGATCGTCGGTATACCGATACCTTGTTCAATCTCACATGGCAAGTCTCTTTACTTGTTCCGTAATCCATCATCCAGTGACTAACTCCTTAGTCACATTGAGCTCATTATGATGATGTCTTACCGAGTGGGCCCAGAGATACCTCTCCGTCATACGGAGTGACAAATCCTAGTCTCGGTTCGTGCCAACTCAACAGACACTTTCGGAGATACCCGTTGCGTACCTTTATAGCCACCCAGTTACGTTGTGACGTTTGGCACACCCAAAGTATTCCTACGGTATCCGGGAGTTGCACAACCTCATGGTCTAAGGAAAAGATACTAGACATTGGAAAAGCTTAAGCATTACGAACTACACGATGTTGTGCTAGGCTTACAATTGGGTCTTGTCCATCACATCATTCTCCTAATGATGTGATCCCGTTATCAATGACATCCAATGTCCATGGTCAGGAAACCGTGACCATCTGTTGATCAACGAGCTAGTAACTAGAGGCTTACCAGGGACACGTTGTGGTCTATGTATTCACACATGTATCGCTGTTTCCGTACAATACAATTCAAGCATGAATAACAGACACTTATCACGAACAAGGAAATATAATAATAACCATTTTATTATTGCCTCTAGGGCATATTTCCAACAGCTACTACTAGCTATTCCACCAGTTACTCTCAACCATCATATGCTACACCTCATGTTAGTAATTTTTCAGCACCGTATGCAACTGTAGATGTTCATAATTCGGCCCCGCAACTTCATGGTCAGAGCCGAATAAGTGAAAAGTTTACAGGAACACATGTGCCGTCCTCAAATATTGTAGCATATAATGCATATTCTACACAATTCAAGAATTTCGGCAACACTCACAAATCATTACCGAAAGAATCTGAAAGTATTGCGGAGCAATCCCTTCCAGAAGCGATTGTGGCTGCATTAAAAAAGAGCTTCGCACAAAACAAGATAATTGGTGCTCTTTGCCTTGAACAATATGAAAATGGGTTGTTTCCTGATTATGTTGCAATAAAGGCTAGAGTTTTGTAGGAAGATGAAACTTCATCAATTGATAGTATTGGTGAGAGAGCATATGGTTATACAGCAGTGCATACACCTCCACCTAGTACCGCAACATATTATACACCCCCTACACAATTGCAAAATTTCGGCAACACTAACACTTCATTGCCGAAAGATCCTAAAAGCATTGGGGGGCAAACTAATCTAGAGCGCGCTGAAATTGAGAGGGGAGTTAAAGCTTTGCGCGATAGGGTGCAAGTACTTCGCCAAGAGAGAATTGATAGGGAATTAGCTCAAAGAAAAGAAGCTTTGCCAATTGATATAACCGGTGAAAAGAAGGATGATTCGGAAACTAAAAGTGCTTCCGTTGAAAGAGCCGAATCAAGTAGTGTATATTCGGAATCCATCAAATCCAAAGAGGCAAACATTGTTGAGAAAGGGCACGGAAAGTATAGCAAGATAGCCATACTTGATTTTTCCGAAGTTAATGGAACATACTTCCTACCCTATGAGTTTCGTGCCATAGAAATTGACGAGCTTCAAGAACAAGAACAAGTAGCCGAAGAAAGTTTGGTGGACAAATATCTTCAAACTAATGATGGACAAAATCAAGAAAAAGACGATGACAAGGCGTTGGGGAGCTATCCGAAGGCGGAGCAAGATATTCTTCAAGTCACACTACCATCATGCTCTCCCAACATATTTGAAGAGGTATGTCTAGCAATTAATTTACCTGTTTTCAGATTTGGTCATGACTTAGTTATTGATGCATATATTAGAAAAATCTTCATAAGAAATATTGAGAGACCAATGAAGAAGGGTAATTTATTTGTTAGCAATCAGATTGTTGCAAAGCATATCGGTCAACACATTGCACCATTCAGAAAGACCGATAGCGAAAAATTATTGCAGCCAAGGCCTTCCCCATTGCTTTATCTAAAACTCATATCTAATTGGGTAGATTTGCTTATTTCTTACTTGGCTTACACTTGGTCTCAATTGAGACATGTATGTTCTAACTATTTTCATTTTAGAAATTTAAAGCCAAGGTTTAAATCTTCTGAGCAAACCGATGCCAGTATAGTTTCTTATCCAAAGACATCGGAGATAGAGTGCAAAACACAATGCATAGCCGAATGGGATGATGCAAAAATATGAACCATTTGTTTGCTTAACTCCAAAGCCGTTCTCACAACAAGATCGACTAGAGAATAAAAGGTTTACCTTCAATTCAACTATGTGTGATCAAATATTTGATTTGTTGTTGAGAAATAATTATATTAGAATTCTTGATCACCATGTTGAGCCATCTGTCCAGGGACGAATGTATTGTAAGTTGCATGATTCGTCCAAGCATAATTTTGAGGATTGCAACATGTTTCGTCAAATAGTTAAATCGACCATTGATAATGGACGATTGAAATTTGTTGAGACACCAAGAGATGACCAGTCTATTCCGATTGGTCCTGATGGCAGAAAGTTTTTGCATCAGCTACTTCAAGCCGATCCATTTAAAGAGAAGGTAAAAACTACAGGTGATGGGATCAAGCTTTCAAGTAAAGAAGTTGTTGAAGAGCATAATGAACATAATCTTGAGGGCAAAAATTCCATCGAAGCTACAATGGAGACGCCAAGAACTGGGGGGTAGCAAGCAAATCAAATGATCGATGAAAGCAAACCAAAAGAAAACAAAGGCCGAAATAAGCGCAAGTGTAAGAGATCAAAAATCACCTTCACTGAACTATTGGATAAATATCAAAAGAAGAGTGAAGAGAAGAATGCTTATCGGCCAAATCATGCAAAGAAACCAAGATCCCAAGGCGCAAATATGAGGATCAGTATTGGCAAAGTGAGAATTTTAATGCAACATACTCATATCCTTATTTTGCGCCGCCAATGCCAATGTTGTCGATGCCTCCCTATGCTCATATAGATCCATATTCATCATGGGACAGGTATGATACAAGGGCACATTCTCCATCTTATTTTAGACGATCTCACCAATACTATGCAGCTCCAAGAAGATCAACATTTCAACAATCACGCGTCAAAGACCGTTTCAATCATAAGGAATCGGTCCAGAGCTCAAGGAAGAAGAAAGAGGTGGTAAAGCAAGTTTACCACATTGAAAGAGATGGTCGTAAGTGTCCTACTTCAGATTTGATATCAAATAACAAAGAACCAGTTAAAGTGTTGACATTGGCTACAAAAGGCAAAGAAGTGAAGCAGTCAATTGATAAAAATCAGAGTGCCAAATCTGAAGAAAAGAAGTTGAGGGTGCACAAGGCCCAAAAAGAGTTGCCATTGGTTGAAGCAAAATCACAGTCGAGGTGCTCAAGGCTTATCGTACACGCAAAAGAAGGAGTTACAAAAGCTTAGTGTTGGGGAACGTAGTATTTTAAAATTTTCCTACGATCAAGCAAGATCTATCTACCAGATGCATAGCAACGAGAGGGAAGAGTGTGTCTACGTTGAAGGAAATATGCCCTAGAGGCAATAATAAAGATGTTATTTGTATTTCCTTATATCATGATAAATGTCTTTTATTCATGCTAGAATTGTATTAACCGGAAACTTAGTACATGTGTGGATACATAGACAAAACAATATGTCCCTAGTATGCCTCTACTAGACTAGCTCATTGATCAAAGATGGTTATGTTTTCTAGCCATAGACATGACTTGCCGGTAACGAGATTGAACTAGGTATAGAGATACCGACGATCGAATCTCGGGCAAGTAACATACCGTTGACAAAAGGAACAACGTATGTTGTTATGCGGTTTTGACCGATAAAAGATCTTCGTAGAATATGTAGGAGCCAATATGAACATCCAGGTTCCGCTATTGGTTATTGACCGGAGATGAGTCTCGGTCATGTCTACATAGTTCTCGAACCCGTAGGGTCCGCACGCTTAACGTTTGATGACGATCGGTATTATGAGTTTATGAGTTTTGATGTACCGAAGGTAGTTCGGAGTCCCGGATGAGATCACGGACATGACGAGGAGTCTCGGAATGTCCGAGACATAAAGATTGATATATTGGATGACTATATTCGTACACCGGAAGTGTTCCGGAAAAGTTTTGGATTTAACGGGATTGCCGGAGGGGGTTACCGGAACCCCCTACGAGGGGGGATGGTCCATAGTGGGCCTTATGGAAAAGAGAGAGGCAGCCCATAGGGGCTGGCCGGCGCCCCACCTAGGGTTCCTAGTTGGACTAGGATTGGGGGGCGCCACCTCTCCTTCTTTTCCTTTCCCTCTCTTCCTTCTTTGGTAGTTCCTACTAGGAATAGGATTGCAATCCTATTCCTAGTAGGATTGCACTCCTAGCCGCACCATAGAAGGGCCGGCCGGCCTCCCCCCTTGCTCCTTTATATACGGGTGCAGGGGGCACCCAAAGACACACAAGTTGAATTGTTCCAGCCGTGTGCGGTGCCCCCCTCCACAGAAACACACCTCGGTCATACCGTCGCGGTGCTTAGGCGAAGCCCTGCGCCGGTGAATACATCATATCCGTCACCACGCCGTCGCGCTGACGAAACTCTCCCGTGAAGCTCAACTGGATCAAGAGCTCGTGGGACGTCATCAAGATGAACGTGTGCTGAACGCGGAGGTGCCGTACGTTCGGTGCTTGATCGGTTGAATCGCGAAGAAGTTCGACTACATCAACCGCGTCACTTGACGCTTCCGCTTCTGGTCTACGAGGGTACGTAGACACACTCTTCCCTCTCGTTGCTATGCATCTGGTAGATAGATCTTGCGTGATCGTAGGAAAATTTTAAAATACTACGTTCCCCAACATACGTACCCTCGTAGACCGGAAGCGGAAGCGTCAAGTGACGTGGTTGATGTAGTCGAACTTCTTCGCGATTCAACCGATCAAGCACCGAACGTACGACACCTCCGCGTTCAGCACACGTTCAGCTTGATGACGTCCCACGAGCTCTTGATCCAGTTGAGCTTCACGGGAGAGTTTCGTCAGCACGACGGCGTGGTGACGGATATGATGTATCTACCGGCGCAGGGCTTCGCCTAAGCACTGCAACGGTATGACCGAGGTGTGTTTCTGTGGAGGGGGGCACCGCACATGGCTGGAACAATTCAACTTGTGTGTCTTTGGGTGCCCCCTGCCCTCGTATATAAAGGAGCAAGGGGGGAGGCCGGCCGGCCCTCCTATGGTGCGGCTAGGGCTGCAATCCTACTAGGAATAGGATTGCAATCCTATTCCTAGTAGGAACTACCAAAGAAGGAAGAAGGGGGAAGGAAAGAGAGGGAGAGGGAGAGGGAAAGAGGGGCCGCGCCCCCCTCCCCTTGTCCTATTCGGACTCCTCCTAGGGAGGGGGTGCGCCACCTCCTAGCTGCTGCCCTCTCTCTCCCCTATGGCCCACCAGGGCCCACCATTCCCTCGGGGGGTTCCGGTAACCCCCCTGGCACTCCGGTAAATTCTGAAACTTTCCAGAACACTTCCGGTGTCTGAATATAGTCGTCCAATATATCAATCTTTATGTCTCGGACATTCCGAGACTCCTCGTCATGTCCGTGATCTCATCCGGGACTCCGAACTACCTTCGGTACATCAAAACTCATAAACTCATAATACCGATCGTCATCAAACGTTAAGCGTGCGGACCCTACGGGTTCGAGAACTATGTAGACATGACCGAGACTCATCTCCGGTCAATAACCAATAGCGGAACCTGGATGCTCATATTGGCTCCTACATATTCTACGAAGATCTTTATCGGTCAAACCGCATAACAACATACGTTGTTCCTTTTGTCATCGGTATGTTACTTGCCCGAGATTCGACCGTCGGTATCTCTATACCTAGTTCAATCTCGTTACCGGTAAGTCTCTTTACTCGTTCCGTAACACATCATCTCGTGACTAACTCATTAGTCTTTTGCTTGCAAGGCTTATTATGATGTGTGTTACCGAGAGGGCCCAGAGATACCTCTCCGACACTCGGAGTGACAAATCCTAATCTTGATCTATGCCAACACCACGAATACTTTCGGAGACACCTGTAGAGCATCTTTATGATCACCCAGTTACGTTGTGACGTTTGATAGCACACAAGGTGTTCCTACGGTATTCGGGAGTTGCATAATCTCATAGTCATAGGAACATGTATAAGTTATGAAGAAAGCAATAGCAGTAAAACTAAATGATCATAGTGCTATGCTAACGGATGGGTCTAGTCCATCACATCATTCTCCTAATGATGTGATCCCGTTGATCAAATGACAACTCATGTCTATGGCTAGGAAACATAACCATCTTTGATCAATGAGCTAGTCTAGTAGAGGCATACTAGGGACATACTGTTTTGTCTATGTATCCACACATGTACTAAGTTTTTGGTTAATACAATTCTAGCATGAATAAAAGACATTTATCATGATATAAGGAAATACAAATAACATCTTTATTATTGCCTCTAGGGCATATTTCCTTCACTTAGTGCACAAGAACTTGAAGAAAGGAACATGGCATGGGTTCCCAAAGGAAGTACTCAAAATAATAATTATGTGCAAGTTTCCATTACAAGAAGTGCGGCGAAGGTGAAGATGGAAGAGAGTGGGAAATATGAAGGACCAAGCCGAAGGTTTCAACATCTCCAGTTTACACATTATCCATATTCTTCAACTATGCCATTAACGCCTATGCCATGGAATTCGTCATCAAGTATGATTGGTAACCCTCAATGGGATTATTTTAATCCATGGATTCAATATAATTTCTTAGATCATGAAAGGGTATTTCCAAATCACTATACATTTGATTAGCTGCAAGTTTGTTGCTGATCTAAAGGGCCGAAATACTTGGTTTGTCATTTCATTTGTTTATTTTGGCTATATGTGCTTTGAATGAAGTTTACATGGTAATGGCCGATATTTATCTATCGTCCTAATATTATGTCAATTCATGGCCGGTGTAGTACTCTAACATCGTCCTTAGTTCGATTGGAGAGCGAGATAAGGTACGTGCTCATGGAAATTTATATGTATGCCTATATTATGATTGAATGGAGTTGAGACATCATGACCGATGTCATTGAATATACGTTGCATAGACCAATTCATAGTGCAGAACTGGCTAGTGGGCTTATACTTTGTTTGAATATGATTTGGCTTATGCATCTTTGAGATCTATAAGAGGCCCACTACTAGAAAAATGGCTATAGATGAGATTGACACTAATGGCGCACCAGACAAGCGGTGCGCCATTAGTATATACTAATGGCGCACCACCTTCTGATACGCCATTAGAGTTGAAACTACTAATGGCGCACCTGGCCCAGGGTGCGCCATTAGTATCAATTTTTTTTATTTGAACTAGTGCGCCTCTCCAAACATACTAATGGCGCATCCAGACACAGTGCGCCATTACTAGTTGTAACTAGTAATGGCGCACCTGTCGGAAAGTGCGCCACTAATGTTTTTTTTAATTATATTTTTATTCTTTTTTTGCAAAACTACTAATGGCGCACTGTTCCACCGTGCGCCATTACTAGTTTAAACTAGTAATGGCGCACTGTGGAACAGTGCGCCATTAGTATGTTTTTTTTTGCAAACTACTAATGGTGCACCACCAGAAGGTGCGCCATTAGTAACCTGGATTACTAATGGCGCATTTAGAGTTGGTGCACCATTAGTAAGTGGGCAGCAACAAGATATTTTGGACATCCTCTCCTACCCACACTCACTTTCTTCCCACTTCATTCTCTCCACCTCCTCCTTGTCTCGGGTGCCTCCTCTTTTTCACCTCATTTCCACCATAGATTCATTCAAATTAAGTGGTTAAATTACCTTGTTTTGATAGGTAAGTAAGGGGGGAAGCTATATTTATGTTGTTCTCCCTACAACAATGTGCACATGCACTTTTTATGGCCTAGCTAGATCTATGTATGTTCGTGGTGTTGCATATGTTTGTGGTGTTGCATATGTGTTTGTGTTTGGAGGTGTACCGGTATTTGAAATGCGATAGTTGCCAATATTTTGCCGGAATGTTGATTCATTTCCGTTTCGGCGAGAATTTTGGCATTAAGCATTCTTTTTGGTCCTATTTTTAGGGAAAGTCGTGCCAAATTTTTTCTTGGTTCTAAAATATCGTTTTGCTCTACCCCGCAGGCGACCATGGTACGCACGATGACCGAAGGCATCGTGAATAGGTTTTTGAGGTCCGCGAAGGCCAAGATGCTTCAAAGGAACGAGACGGAGATAAGATGTGCGCGTCGAAGATGCAAGCTGAAGAGCCTTATTGCGGACCCGGATTCCGGGCAGGTGCGGGACCACCTGCTCTTGCGTGGTTTCATGACGGCTATCGGTGGCAAGGTGATTAAGATGACTACGAAGTTGTCCATGGGGGCCGGGCAAGAAATGAGGAAGGGCAGCAAGACAACCACCGCGGCTCGGGCGGGCGAGAAGACGAAGAATCTCTAGGAGATGATCACGACGGTGATGCTGTACACAATCATCATGTAGAAGATGCAGGACATGATGATGAGGAAGATGCCGGAGCAGACGACGGGCATGATCATGAAGATGATGATGCCGGCGGAGCAGACGACGCTGGACCATTGTCGGGGGAAACTGTCCACCACGAACACCTATGGGACCGGAGCCCCTTGTCATTGCGGTAAGGGAGCGGAGGGAGCACGAAGAGCAGATCGAGGAGAGCACGCGGGCAGTTTACCCAGGTTCGGGCCGCGCGGACGCGTAAAACCCTACTCCTGCTTGGTTTTGTATTGAGTGTTGGAGCTCGGGAGCTTGAAGAACTAGCTACACCGAGCGAGTGAGCGATCTAGGTTCCGAACCCTTTCTACGTTGTGCATGGGCCTCCTTTTATAGCTCAAGGGGTCACCGACAGGTGTCAACGTAGAAGAAGGGCAAAAATGTAACTTTGGTGGTAGTTGTAACAGTGCGGGAACAGTGCGTGAACAGTGGATGAACAGTGGTCATCACCTACTTTGACAGTGGGGGACAAGAGCATTAAATGCCCGTCGCCGTCGACCCCAAAAGCACCCGCCCGTGCGTCTCCGTTCGCCACGGCGATAGCCTCGTCACCGTGGAGTGCCACCGTGTCCCCCAGGCTGCACAGCCATCCGCCACGCGTCCCTGGACGGGCCCCAGGGCGACGCGTGGGCCGATGAGCTGGAGCGCAGGCACACAGCGCAGGCTTCCCCCGGCAAGCACCTTGCCGGGGTCTTGATCTTGTCGGGCCGGGAAGCTTGTCGCTCCCCGGTTCTTGCCGGGGCGCAGGGTGCGCCGAGGCGTGTCTCTTCAGATGCAGTTTTCTGGTCTTCCTGGCAAGCTCCTCTTACCAGGGGCTTGTGCTAATGAGGTAATCTTGAGCCTGGGACGGCCTTCCCGGCAAGCTCCACTTGCCGGGGCCTTGATCTTCTGTCTTGTATACTTTGTTTTTGAATGGCTTAATAAGGACCAGAGAGGTTTCCGGCAAGCACGTGGTAGACCCTGCCGCGGGAAGCTGCTACTGCCCGTGCACAAGTTGGGGTACTAAGGTACCCCTATCTTAGTACACCGACAGGAGCCCCCGGGCCTGGGCCACACACGGTGCCCAGCGCTGTTGGGCCAGGCCCAAAACAGTGCACGGGCACGCGCGGCCCACGGCGAGCCGTAATTCCCCTTCCGCATCCGCTGCATCCCTCCCTAATGGCATGCGTCGATTGCGGCGTCGTGGGAGAGATCGTGGCCACGTTCTTTAATGGGAAATGCGGAGCGTCCCCCACTTCCCCCTTAAAAGCAGAGGAAGCAGGGGCCGTTACCTTACTTCGTCTTCATTGCTTCTTCCTCCTCCAGAAATCCCCCTCTGCGCTCCGCCTCCTCATCTCCTCCGCCCTCTTCCGCATCCGCGGCGCCGTCGAGCTTCCCGCCCCTTCCTCCGCCGCCTCCGCCATGGCTTCGAAGGCCGAGAAGGCGAAAGCGGAGAAGACCAAGAGGGAGAAATCCGAGCAGGCGGCGAAGCTTGTTGCCCTGCGAAAGAGGAACGTCGTCTTCGCGCCGAGGCTCAGCGCAAGGGAGCTCTGGAACAAGTATTATCTCTTCTGGGCCAAGGAGACCAAGGCGCATCCCCGCACCAGAGTCTACCCGGCCCCCGCCAGAGATCTGTACCCCAGCGGGTATTTCTTCTTTGCTGTCTTCTTCCACTGCGGCTTGTGTCCTCCATTTTCGGAGTTTTTCTGTGATATCATGAACACCTACAATCTCCATCTCTTAGACTTCACCCCCAACGCCATCCTTACGATGGCGGTTTTCGCACATCTGTGCGAAAACTACATAGGGATCTATCCAAACGTAGCGCTCTTCCGCCACTTTTTCATGCCTAGAGCAGAGGCCGGCGCTCCCCTCTCCGGAGGTATCTCTTGGGTCTTCCGCTTGAACAAGAAGGAATCCTATCTGAAAGGAGAGTTCCGCGGCAAGTGGGAGGAGTGGCGCGCAGATTGGTGTTGGATAGTTGAGGACCAGCCGGAGCCTTTCACCGCGCCGCGCACAACAGCCATAGTGCGCGGCAGAGACTGGAGCGAGTTGGCCCCGGATGATGTCAAGCTCAACGCCGCCCTCGTTAGGATTCTTCGTCTCCGGGTAGCCAAGTTGACCATCGGAGAGGTAGGAGCAGATTTCCTCCGCCGCCGCATCGCTCCTCTACAAGAAAGGAAAAGGCCAGCATGGGAGTTTGGCAATGCGGCGGACATAATGAGGTTGCGCCCGGGGTTGAACTACAACTTCACGGCGCTGGAGCTGAAGGGGATGCTCCGGGAGCTTTTTAAGCACGACCCGGCCCACCCGGAGTGGTTTAGACCTCCCCGGGGAGTAGTACCGCTATGCAACAGCACCGCCCGGGACGCATTGCGCACAATGATGCCTGCGTGCGATTCTCACGGCGTCGACCCCACCTGGATAGTGCCGGCGCCGGATGCCATTATGAGCTTCTTTGATAACTTGGTGGAGGTGCCGAAGAACTCCGAGGAGATCAAGGGTCTCACCCGGGCCACCACGGAGCGGGACATAGCCTATATTGCTTCCCGGATGGAAGAGGCCGCCGCAGCCGCAGCAGCAGGAGACTTCGGATTCACCGTCGACGAGGCAGAGGCCGAGGACGCGTCGTGCCAGGCCGAGGAGGCAGAGATCCCGAGACTTCTCAAACTTCCGCCCGACGAGCTCGCCGGGGTCCCTTCTCTGAGGCATGCCGGGATCCCCGGGGTTGTGAGCGAGGCCGTGGCAAGAGGCGAGGTTGCCGGAGGAAGCAGAGGTGCCGGAGGGAGCGGAGCCACCGGAAGGAGCAAGGCCGCGGGGCAGGGTGCTGGGCCCAGCAAGCCCACCGAGGAGGAGGAGGAGGAGGACGCCGGAGCCGACGAGGATACTGGCGGATCTCTGGGGCTCGACGACGACGTCTCCTCGTCCTCGGAGAGCTCCCCGCCCCGGGCAAGTCCCAAGCGAACACCGCCGAAGCGCCTCCGCAAGGCGGCTACGGCGACGAGGACGCAGGCGCCCCGACAGCAGCCCGCTCGCCAGGCGGCGCGCGCCACCAGAGCGAGCCAAACCGCGACGGAGGCGCCCCGCGCGCCAGCGCCAAGCGGAGGAGGAGCCTCACAGAGCGGAGCGGCTGCTCCGCCTGCTCCCCGGGCCTTGGCGTCAACAGAGGCTGGGTCTTCGCAGCCCCCAGCCCCGGGGACCGCCAAGCGCCCGAGGGAGCCTTCTCCTCCTGCTCCTCGCGCGGAAGCGCCTCAGGTGGAGTTCGACTTCTCCGCCCTGAGCGACGACGACGACGAGGAACAGGAGTAAGCACTTGAATTTTGTGATTTCTCCGATCCAGTCTTGATTCTTTCTTTGATGATTCTGATTTTGCTTCTTGCTTTGATTTCAGGACCCTGGCCCAGCGAGCGGCAAAGAAGGCCAAGGTTCCCGTGGTAATGGTTGAGGACGACTCGCCCGTCGCGGCGACAGGGGATGCACCGGCGACGAACTTGCCGGACCCGACCGCTGCTCCGAGGAGCAGCCCCCAGCGTAAGTCTGGTCTTGAGCTGTTTGCTCGTCGGGTGCACTTGAGGTTTTTGCCTTGTTCTAACATCTCGTTGCTCTGGTTGTCTTGCTTGTCTTGTGCAGAGGTGGAGCCGCAGCCACATGAGCGCCCGGAGACCGCTCCCGAGGAGCCGCAGGCCCCGCCATCCCCGCCAAGGGCGAACTCCCCGGCGAGGGAGAGCGCTCCGCCAAGGGCGGGTACTCCGCCAAGGGCAAGTACCCCGCCAAGGGCGAGCAGCCCGGCGAGGGTGGCCACCCCGCCAAGGGAGAGCTCCCCGGCGAGGGAGCCTGTCATCGACGAAGTCCGCGAAGGTAAGTCTTGCAACCTCGTCTTCTTGGACTTGTCTTTTTTGGATATTTGCTTGATCTTTTTATTTTCTTCTTCTTCTAGATCCTCCCGCGCCGGACCGGATGGAGACCGAGGTCATCGGCGAGGAGGGCGCGCAAGGCGACGGCGGCAACGCCCCTGTCGATGAAGACATGGCAGGAGCCGACGAGCCTGCCGCGGAGGAGACTGCCCCGACTGCAGACGCAGCGGCCGGGGAGGGGGACGGCGGCCACACTGCCGGCCCGGAGGCGGCAGGAGCGTCGAGCGCTGCGCCAACCGCCGACCCCTCCGCCGGCAAGGAGCAGTCGGGCTTCTATCTTGAGGCCCCCAACGGCGTCTTCATACAAGTGCCGTGGGGGTCTTCGTCGCGAGCCCCCGAGGAGGGAGAGACCTTCGATGGAGAGGTCCTCGCCTCCGCGGGGCTGAAGATCGTCGAGGCGCCTGGCGGGAGCGATGAGCCCGAGGAGGAGAAGTTGCTTCACCGGCTCCTGGCCCTTTACCGGGCCCGGCAGGCGAAACTGGACTCCCGAGAAGCCCTCGCCGCCAAGGCTGGAGTAGAACTGGAGAAGCGCGCTGCTGAACTCCGTGCCGCCAACCAGGCGGCTCTCCGCGGCTTGGCGGAGGAGCGCGAGAGGCTTGCCGGAGAGCAGCAGGAGTTTATCTGGAGAAGGCTGAGGCCGAGGAGCAGCAGCGGCTGGTCGGTGAAGAGCTGTCCCGGCGAGAAGGAGAGCTCACCCAGCGAAAAGTCGACCTCGACGCCCACGAGGAAGACCTTACCGCCCGGGAGCAGGCCCTTGGCGGAGAGTTGAAGGAGGCGAAAGCCGTCGCAGCCGCCGCGGAAACCGCCAAGAAGGACCTCGAAGCTAAGGTGGTGCAGCTGGAGGAGTACCTGAAGGCGAGTACGGAGAGGGTCACCGCGCTCAACATAGAGCGCGAGAAGGACGCCCATACCAACTCAGAACTCCAGGTACGCCTCTCCAAGCAGGGCGACGAGCTCAAGGCCGCCAAGGACTCAATTGCTGATCTGGAGTTAAAGGTCTCCACGCTGAAAGATTCACTCGACGCCGTCCGGGACCGCGAAACCAAGCTGAAGGACAAACTCCGCAAGGAGCGAGGCCTGGTGGAGAGCGCCGTCACTTCAGCTAACAACTTCCGCCGGACCGTCGAAATATGGACTGAAGATCTGGTGGCTTCTGCTGGTAACATCGACAAGGAGCTGATGGCGCTGAGGGTGGAACACCTCATATACTCTTCGGATCCAAATCTCCCCCACAGCGCCAAGCTCAGTCTTTTCTTCAGGGGGATCGCGCGGGCGCTCGCACGTCTGTAGCAGAAGCTCCCCGCGCAGCTGGCCGAGGAGTCGCGCCAGCTCTGCGCGGGGACCCTGGAGCGCGTCTTGACCAAGATTGTTTACCGCAATCCTGGTATTAATCTCGTCAACGTCCTCCGCAGCTTGCCGGCCGACGCAGATCAGGAGGCACTGAAGGCGCAGGTCGCCCGCATCATCGCCAAGGTGAACAAGATCTCCAGGCGCGAGGGCGACCGCGTAGATTAGACCTCCCTCTTTTTTATTTCCTTTGCTGCTGCAAAGTGTGCCATGGACATGAATTAATTAGTGATTGCGACAATTTATCCCTTGTAATATATTATCTTATTTTGGGCAATCAGTGCAATGTTATCTCCCTTGCTTTGGTCCTTCACTTTGTATGCTTTTAACCCTACGCTTCAAGGGGACTTGCCGGCAAGAGGCCCTTGCCGCGAGCGCTGAGTGCTGGACTCCGAGCAGCCTGCTGGCAAAGGCCTTACCGGCAAGCAACCTTGCCGCAGCTAGTCGCAACGCACTTAGCTCGCTGAGCGAACTCGAAAACGAAATAAGGGCGCGACACTTGTCGCAGCTCACTTAAACCGTTGAGCGTACTCGAAAACAAGACAAGGGTGCGGCTAGCCACGGATAGGTTCCTCCGCGCACAGGTTTACCATACAAAGTGTGGATGTTCAAGGAAGATAACTAAGATTTAAAAATTTGAACTGCTCAAATTCTGGTAACTTAGCTTTCATATATTGCTCGCTTCCCCGACGAGGCTTTTCTTTCTTGGACAACACTTGGTTCATCCTCCATCTCCTTCCCCCCCGGCAAACTTGTGCGCGAGGAATGCTCCTTCTGCTTAAGAGGGAAAGAAAAAGAGGAGGGAAAACAAGTATAGGGCCTTTCGGCGTGGTAGTGCTTACCGGGTACGTGTGTTGCACAAGATGCCAAACAATGCATGCATATAACGAAGAAAAGCATGGAAAAGGCAAATAGTGCAAAACACGAAAGCTTTACTGATGCACGGGATCTGCGCCCGGCTTTGTACAAAGGATTACATGCAACAGCGGCAAGACTCATACAAAAAGGTGGTTGCCGGAGCGGATCACGGCAACCGCGCCTTATGGGTGAAACTTACGAAGATGCTCTATGTTCCAGGAGTTGCTCACCGGTAAGCCTTCTTCGGTCTCAAGGCGGACTGCGCCGGGCCTTGTGACTTGTCTCACCCGATAAGGGCCTTCCCACTTCGGCGTCAACTTGTTGGAATTCTTGGCGGACTGAACACGCCGAAGAACAAGGTCGCCTTCCTCGAGACTCCTGGCCTTAACCTTGCGGCTATGATAGCGGCGCAAGGCTTGCTGGTACCGAGCAGCTCGTACAGCAGCCTGGAGACGTTCCTCCTCGAGGAGCAATGCATCATCTTGTCGCAGTTGCTCTTGCTCGAGCTCATCATAAGCGAGCACTCGAGGAGATCCGTATACGAGTTCCGTGGGGAGAACTGCCTCTGCTCCATAGACAAGAGCAAAGGGTGTCTGTCCGATGGCTCGATTTGGTGTCGTTCTGATTGACCAAAGAGCCGCCGGCAACTCCTCTATCCAGTTTCTTCCGCACTTGCGCAGCCTGTCGAAGGTTCTTGTCTTGAGTCCGCGCATCACTTCAGCATTGGCCCTCTCCGCTTGACCGTTGCTCCTCGGGTGAGCAACAGAAGCGAAACAGACCTTGGCGCCAAGGTCTTGGACGTATTGCATGAAGGTGCGACTAGTGAATTGCGTGCCGTTGTCGGTGATGATCCGGTTAGGGATCCCGAAACGGCAAACAATTGACCTGAAGAACCTGACTGCTGACTGTGCTGTCACCTTTCTCACTGGTTCCACTTCCGGCCACTTTGTAAACTTGTTGATTGCAACGTACAAGTACTCAAAGCCCCCGACAGCACGGGGGAAGGGGCTGAGGATATCGAGCCCCCAGACCGAGAAGGGCCAGGACAAAGGGATTGTCTGGAGAGCTTGAGCTGGCTGATGAATTTGCTTGGCATGGAACTGGCACGCTTCACACTTGGTTACTTGTGCAGTTGCATCTTGGAGGGCTTCTGGCCAGAAGAACCCTTGCCGGAACGCCTTCCCAGCAAGTGCCCTTGCGCCAATGTGGTGGCCACATATGCCTCCGTGTATTTCTGCCAACAGCTTCTGTCCATCTTCTCTGGAAATGCACTTCAACATGACGCCATTGAGTCTTCTTCTATACAGTTCGTTGTCAACAAACTGGTACATATTTGACTGCCTGGTTATCTTCTCTATCTCTTCTGGGTCGTCGGGAAGTTCTCCAGTTTGCAGAAAACGGACAATCTGCTGTGCCCATGCCGGAGCCCGAGGCTCAACGGCAAGGACTAAAGGCATGAGGGCCGCTGCGGGAACCTCAGCTTCTACGGCAAGAACCTCTGGTTCTGCCGGAGCTGATGATCCCCCGGCAAGCTCGCCGGGGCGAGGCTTGTCGGGAATGATTGCTTCAACTGTACAGACCCTTGGGTCTGCAGGAGCAAACTGTTCCTCAGCGTTCTGGTCGTTGATCTTGGGAACCTTGGCGGCGGCTTCGGGGAGATCCGCCGGCAAGTAATCGCCGGAGACCAACTTTCTCTTCTTACTTTGCCCAACTGATGGTGTAACGGATGGCTGAGTCAGCTTGAGCAGGAAGGTCCCTGGTTCCACAGGTAACTTCATCGCAGCACACTTTGAAAGGCCATCTGCAATATCATTCTGAGCTCTCGGAACGTGCTCCATTTGCAGACCTTCAAAGTGTTCTTCAAGCTTCCTCACTTCATCTACATAAGCTTCCATCAAAGGGCTCTGGTAACTCTTGTTAACTTGTCGGACCACCAACTGAGAATCTCCCCGCACAATCAGCTTCTTAATCCCAAGTTCGGCCGCAATCCTGAGGCCGGCAAGCAAGCCTTCATACTCAGCAGTATTGTTCGTCGCTTGCTCCCTGGGAAAGTGCATCTGGATAACATACTTGAGGTGCTCTCCGGTGGGCGCTATGAGTACCACGCCGGCACCGGCGCCTTGCAGCGAGAAGGCACCATCAAAGTACATTACCCATTCACTTGTCGCTTCTTGTACGGGAACACTTGTCTCTGGAACTTCTTCATCGGGCGTTGGGGTCCATTCAGCTATGAATTCTGCCAAAGCTCGGCTCTGGATAGTTGAAGTACTTTCAAACTTGAGACCAAAGCTTGACAGCTCCAGTGCCCACTCGACGATTCTGCCTGTTGCTTCTGGATTGTGCAATATCCTCTTCAGCGGAAAGCGAGTGACCACTGTTATCTCATGTGCTTGGAAGTAATGGCGCAGCTTTCTCGAGGCCATGAGGAGGCCGAAAAGCAACTTCTGCACCCCGGAGTATCTTGATCTAGCCCCCTGCAAGAGGGAACTCACAAAATACACCGGGCGCTGCACCATCTTTCTTCGCACTTCTCCTTGTTCCTGCGCAGAGTTGTCCTTGTCGGGGCCAGAGCTTGTCGGAGCAGCCCCCTGCTTATCGCTGGATTCACTTGCCGGTGGTGTAGACCCTTCCTCTGCCTCCCTCTCCGCTACTAACGCAGCACTAACCACTTGATTGGTTGCCGCTAAGTACAGCAGCAACTTCTCTTGTGGCCTAGGTGCGACCAGTATTGGAGTGGAGGATAGGTACCCTTTCAAGTCTTGCAGCGCTGTCTCCGCTTCCGGAGTCCATTTCATAGGACCTGCCTTCTTCAAGATTTTGAAGAAAGGCAGGGCGCGTTCTGCAGACTTTGAAATGAACCTACTGAGCGCAGCTACACAACCTGCAAGTCTCCTTACGTCCTTGACGCGCTTCGGGGCTTCGATCTGCTCGATGGCTTTTATCTTGTCGGGATTAGCTTCAATCCCCCTCTGGGACACAAAGAACCCGAGAAGCTTGCCGGAGGGGACTCCAAAGACGCACTTCTCGGGATTCAACTTGAGCTGGATCTTGCGCAGATTTGCAAATGTCTCTTCCAAATCTTGAATCAGGGTATCTCTGCTCTTGCTCTTCACCACTATGTCATCCATGTATGCTTCTACATTTCTGTGGATCTGTGGCTCAAAAGCAGTGTGCACCACCCTTGCAAAAGTTGAACCTGCATTCTTCAATCCAAAGGGCATGCGTATGAAGCAATATGTGCCGCATGGGGTGATAAATGCAGTCTTCTCTTCATCTTCCTTGGCCATGAAAATTTGGTGGTAGCCTGAATATGCATCAAGGAAAGAGAGCAGCTCACATCCGGCGGTGGAGTCAACAATCTGGTCAATGCGCGGCAAGGGAAATGGATCCTTGGGACATGCTTTATTCACATCGGTGAAGTCTATACACAGTCTCCACTTCCCGTTGGCCTTACGCACGACAACTGGATTTGCTAACCACGTGGGATGGATCACGCCTCTAACCAGGCCTGCTGCTTCTAGCTTCTTGATTTCTTCAGCAATGAATTCTTGGCGCTCCACGGCTTGCTTCCTGACCTTCTGCTTGACGGGCCGCGCATGAGGACAAACAGCAAGCTTGTGCTCAATTACCTTCCTGGGAATGCCGGGGATGTCAGATGGTTGCCGTGCAAACACATCGACATTCGCCCGCAGGAAGGCAACGAGCGCGCTTTCCTATTTGCTGTCAAGGGTAGCACTGATGGTGAAGGTACCACCAGTGCCGTCCTCCTTGGCGGACACCTTCTTGGTTGCCGGTGGAGCGGCCATCCCCTTCTTGCACTTGCCGGTGGAGCTCGATGGAATGTCCTCGACGGCAGCGCAGCACTCCGAAGAGGTGCGTTTGCCGGAGTGGGTCCCAGAGCACTTGCCGGACTTGGACTTGGTCTTCTTCCCCCCGGGAGCTTCACCGGCAAGTGTACTGCTCTCCGCCGCGGCTGCTGCATCCCGGTAGATCTTGTCGATGCAGATAAGCGCGTCCTTCTTGTCGCCATGGACAGAGATGACGCTTATCGGCCCCGGCATCTTGAGTACATTGTAGGCGTAATGGGAAGCTGCCATGAACTTGGCGAGGGCAGGACGTCCAAGTATCCCATTGTATGGCAATGGGATATCGGCAACATCAAAGGTTATCCTCTCTGTCCTGAAGTTGAGCTCCCCGCCAAAGGTCACCGACAGAGTGATCTTCCCCTTGGGCTTGCTCCTTCCCGGGTTTATTCCTTGGAACGAACCGGTCTCTTCGAGCTCGCCATCTGGGATCTGGAGTTTCTTGATCACAGCTGAGGAGATCAAGTTCAGCCCGGCCCCGCCGTCAACCAACATTTTGGTGACCTTGAGTTTGCGGATAGTTGGTGAGACCAACATCGGCAAGCACCCGACCGCAGTGGTGCGGTCAGGGTGATCCTCAAGATCAAAAATGATGGGCGTGCTGGACCATTTGAGGAGCCTGCGTGACTCAACGGGCGGCTCGGCTGCATTTACTTCCCGCACCCACTGCTTGAGTTGGCGGTGGGAAGTATGCAGAGAGGCGCCTCCGTCGACACACAGGACTTCCGTGGCCTTCTGGAACTCCTGCTCGCTGTTATCTTCTTCCTCCATGTCATCGTCGTCGTCTTCTTCGTCCTTGTCGCGGCCCCGGGGAGGTCGGTCACCTTGCCGCTGCTTGGCCTTGCCGCGGCGTCCTCCCCGGCCATTGAATGGCCGCTTCTTGCTTGGCTCTCCCCCGCCACCTTGGGCCTTCTCCTTGTCGCGACGCTCGTACTCAGCTTTCTGCTGCTCGACGAGGTACTCGACGCGCTTGCAGTTGGAGAGGTCGTGACCCTTGGTGCGGTGAATCTTGCAATATTGCTTGTCGGAGCCGTCCTGCTTGTCGGCTGCCGCTACAGGGGCAGGCTCCTTGCCGGAACCGCCGGCCTGTGCTGTCTTGGCGGGAGCCTCCTTGCCGGACTTCTCGACGGCAAGCACTTCCTTGTTCTTCTTCTTCCTATTGTTCCGCCGCCGGCTCTTCTTTGCCGGGGCGGCATCCTCGCTGTCGCTTCCCCCTGCGCCAGCATCCTCCCCGGGGAGTCTCCTCCCCTCTTCGGCGCGTGCGCACTTGTCAGCTAGAGAGTAGAGCTCGCTGACATTCCGGATCTTCGTCATGGCCATCTCCTCCCGCATGCGACGGTTACGCACGTTCTGGTGGAACGCGCTGATAACCGCGGCGGGGTGGACGTCGGGAATGTTGTGCTGCACGCGGCTGAAGCGTTGGATGTACTTGCGCAGAGGTTCTCCTTCCTTCTGGGCCAGAATGTGGAGATCACTCTCCTGGCCGTGGGGCTTGTGGCCGCCCGTGAAGGCGCCAACAAATTGATGGCACAAATCGGCCCACGAAGAAATAGAGCCTTCCGGCAAGTGCATAAGCCAGGAACGAACGTTCGGCTTAAGCACCAGCGGGAAGTAATTTGCCAGTATCTTCTCGTCGCGCCCCCCGGCAGCCTGCACCGCGATGGTGTATATGCTGAGGAACTCCGAGGGGTGTGTCTTGCCGTCGTACTTCTCCGGTACGTCGGGCTTGAAGTTTTTCATACTGGGCCACTGGACACGCCGCAGCTCGCGGGTGAACGCAGGGCAACCTGCCGCGTATGGCAAGTCGCCTGGTTCACCGGGCGCGTGCGTATCGACAGCGGTCCCAGCACGCTGATCTGATTGTCGCCGAGCTTCTCGGCGGCGCTCGATTGTTGTCCGAGCGTCTTCTTGTCGCCGGTCGTCAAGGACCTGGCGCTGGTCCCGACGAGCCCGCGGATCCGACGACGCCGTGGAGTCGTCGTCGACGTTTATCCGGCGGGGAGGCGTCTTCTGCTTCCGCGGCGGGGAGTGCACGGTAGTCGCACCCCCGGCGGTCTTGTCGCCATCGGCCTTCGTCTTCTCGACTTGCCGTGACCGCGAGGTCGCCGGTTGCTGCGGCGTGTCGTTATTGGCGAAGGCGATGAGGCTTTGGATCGTCGCCCTCCAGTCTTCGGCTTTGTCTGCCGCTGGAGGGAAGTCGAGGAGCAGTTGCGCTCTTGCGAGCGCTTCTGCTGGAGAGGAGGGGAGCGGGGGCGAGCGGTGCGAGGAGCAGGATATGCTCGGACTCCTAACGAGGTTAGAAGGAGCAGTTTCCCGCCTCGGCGACCGTGCCTTGCTCGTGCCAGGACGGTGGCCCGGAGCGTCCCGCGAACCTCTAGCTTGCCCTTGCCCCAGCAAGCGGATGGTACCTCTTGTACCACGGCGCTGCTGGGTTGTCGTCTACTGCGATGGACGTGGCGCATCTATGGACACCGAGGCTCGGTCGTCCGTTTTGTCCTTAGATTTGGTGGTGCCGCGAGTTTCCTCGCCGGCGACCACCCTTCCGCCGGCGTCTCCTCCACCCACCGTTGGTTCTGGTGGCGGTGGAACAGACGCAGACGGGCCTGCGACCTCCGAGGCTTTCTTCTTCGGGGCCATGCTGCTGTTGCTGATGAAGTTGATGAAGCTGGAGAGGTTGATGAAGAATGCGCCCGCGTGAGCGCCGGATCAGGTTCGCACAACCTCGACGCCCCCTACCTGGCGCGCCAAAGATGTCGGGGGAAACTGTCCACCACGAACACCTATGGGACCGGAGCCCCTTGTCGTTGCGGTAAGGGAGCGGAGGGAGCACGAAGAGCAGATCGAGGAGAGCACGCGGGCAGTTTACCCAGGTTCGGGCCGCGCGGACGCGTAAAACCCTACTCCTGCTTGGTTTTGTATTGAGTGTTGGAGCTCGGGAGCTTGAAGAACTAGCTACACCGAGCGAGTGAGCGATCTAGGTTCCGAACCCTTTCTACGTTGTGCATGGGCCTCCTTTTATAGCTCAAGGGGTCACCGACAGGTGTCAACGTAGAAGAAGGGCAAAAATGTAACTTTGGTGGTAGTTGTAACAGTGCGGGAACAGTGCGTGAACAGTGGATGAACAGTGGTCATCACCTACTTTGACAGTGGGGGACAAGAGCATTAAATGCCCGTCGCCGTCGACCCCAAAAGCACCCGCCCGTGCGTCTCCGTTCGCCACGGCGATAGCCTCGTCACCGTGGAGTGCCACCGTGTCCCCCAGGCTGCACAGCCATCCGCCACGCGTCCCTGGACGGGCCCCAGGGCGACGCGTGGGCCGATGAGCTGGAGCGCAGGCACACAGCGCAGGCTTCCCCCGGCAAGCACCTTGCCGGGGTCTTGATCTTGTCGGGCCGGGAAGCTTGTCGCTCCCCGGTTCTTGCCGGGGCGCAGGGTGCGCCGAGGCGTGTCTCTTGAGATGCAGTTTTCTGGTCTTCCTGGCAAGCTCCTCTTACCAGGGGCTTGTGCTAATGAGGTAATCTTGAGCCTGGGACGGCCTTCCCGGCAAGCTCCACTTGCCGGGGCCTTGATCTTCTGTCTTGTATACTTTGTTTTTGAATGGCTTAATAAGGACCAGAGAGGTTTCCGGCAAGCACGTGGTAGACCCTGCCGCGGGAAGCTGCTACTGCCCGTGCACAAGTTGGGGTACTAAGGTACCCCTATCTTAGTACACCGACAACCATCGATGGGCTGGGTGCAGGACCCTCATATTCAAGAGCTGCTTCTCAAGCAGACGGATAACGCAAGAGCTGCTGCCCGAGAGAAAGCCAAGATGGATCAACTTGAGTTAGACGCGGTTACTCCATTGTATGAAGGATGCATGCCTGAGGATACCCGCCTGAAAGTAACGCTCATGGCTCTGGAGATGAAGGTAAAATACAAAATGACCGACGCATGCTTCGACGAGAACATGTCATTCTGGCACGAATGTCTTCCCAAGGGGAACAAGGGCCCGACCAGTTTGGAGGAGGCGAAGAAAAACGTGTGTCCTCTGGATTTACCGCACGTGAAATACCATGTGTGCATGAACAATTGCATCATTTATCGGGACGAGCATGCGGAGTCTACCATATGTCCGGTGTGCGGCGTCACTCGATACAAGAAGAGGAAGAAAGCTCCTCGAAGAGTGGTGTGGTACTTTCCGATCACTCCTTGTCTGCAGTGGTATTTCGCGGACCCTAAGGTAGCAAAGCTCCTGCGTTGGCACGCGGATAGGGAGGAGAAGAAGCGAGAAGATGACGCAAATGATCCGGAGATAGATAAAAAGACAAGATGCTGAGTCACCCTAAGGATGCGAGCCAGTGGCAAGCGTTGAACTTCGAAGACCTAGAATTTGGGAACGATCCAAGGAACATCGTTGTAATGCCCAGGATGGGACTATACCTCCTACGTGTCGAGGCACGACTTAAAGGTATAAGCCCATCCTAGAATGATCTCAAGTTTGGTATCTTTGCACGACTCATGTAAAAGAGGGATTAAAATGCAAAAGGAGATAGTTGGCTTACACTCGCCACTTCACACAATACATTACATAAACAATACATCATTCAAAACATCACAACCCGACTACGGGTGAAGATCCAAAGAAAGATACCAAAACAACATAAAACCACAGGTCAGGATCGAATCCTAGTAGAAACCACTACTGATCGTCGAAAACGTCACAAGCACTCTCTTCATCGGACTCCCGGTGAAGAACTTGAACCAGCTTCTGCATTAACTCGGCTGAACCTGCATCTGGTGTGGTGAAGTAACTGTGAGCCACAGAGGACTCAGCAATCCCATAACCATGGGTAACAAGACTAGCAAAGCTTATGGGTAGGAAGAGGTAAAGTGGTGAGGCTGCAGCAGCGGCTAAGCATGATATGGTGGCTAACTTACGACTACCAGAATAAGATGAGAAGCTACGCAAACGGTCGCAAAAGAGGTGATCGCTAAAGATCCTAACTACATACGGTCAAACATAACCCCACCGTGTTCTCTTCTCAAAGTGAAAAGAGACAGTCACGGTTACCCACACAGTTGTGTGTTTTTACTTCGGATCCTCTGTCAAGTTTTCTACAACCGGACATTAACAAATTCCAATCTGCCACATAACCGCGGGCACGGCTTTCGAAAGTTCATAACCCTGCAGGGGTGTTCCAACTTAGCCCATCACAAGCTCTCACGATTAGCTGAAGTGATAAATATAATATCATCACTCCTTATCTTAGGGAAAACCGATCAGGCTCGGCATCCCGGTAGCACAAGACATTTCGACAATGGTAAAACAAGTCCAGCAAGACCTCCCGGCGTGCCGACACCCTGATAGTAGCCGCGCGCATCTCGTCTTAGGCCACGTCCGGATGAGCGCTACGTACAGTACCGAAGACCCCAGAAACTGGGTGGTACCGCAAGTGACTCTAGTTTGGGACCAACACCATCAGCACTGGCCCCCCCTGCTATGTAGAATTAAGAATCTCCAAGGAGCGTCCCCCTTATGCAAATTAATTAATTAAGTTATTATTATGAGGCAAAAAAAACCAATGTTGGGCCTTGCTGGAGGAGTTTTATTCAAAGTCGAACTGTCAAGGGGTCCCCATCCACTCATCGTGTAAGGAACGCAAAATCAAGGAACATAATGCCGGTTTATCGGCGCCTAAGGTGGCATGAGTGGAACAAAACACCGAGCAAAAGGCCAAGCCTTCCACCCATGCCCAGTATATAGGTGTGTTAATAATAAATATAGATATTGTGATATATCCAACAACAAGTTCCCTCCTGGAACGAACTTCATCTTCACCTGCAACTAACAACGCTATAAGAAGGACTGAGCAAGCGAGGCTGAGCAAGCGGGTAACATAGCCAAACAGTGGTTTTGCTAGGAAGGTGTCAAGGTTAGAGGTTTCATGGCAACAAGGAGAGGCTGACATAAAAGATGGGTATCGCGACATGTAACGACAGCATCGAGACAACTAAGCATGGCAATGGTAGTAAAGGTATCCAAGGGTATGATCATCTTGCCTGGGAGTCCACAAGGGAGAAGAACGGATCCACGAAGAAGACGAAGAAGAAGCCTCACAACTCCGGAACGAAACCGAAGCTAACAAGAGAAGCAACCGGAAAGAAAGAAACAACACGGTAAACACACATATCATAAACATGGCATACGATGCACAAACAAGTATGATGCATGTCAGGTTTAAATATGCATGGCAATGCAAAAAGCACAAACAACACTACAAGTTAAGTGGAGCTCAATATGCAACGAGTTGCATATTGACGAAACACCACATTTTAATTATTTAGTTGACTCTCGTTATTTACAAGACAAGATTAAATGTTTGTTAACATGGCAAGAGGTGAAGCATAAAGAAACTACACTATTTAGGCATTTTAAATGAGGCCGGAAAATAACAACAACATATCCGGAAAATCCCCATGAGCATGTTTAATAATTATTAAAGCAACAACAATTCACACATATATGATGTTGTTAACATGATGCGGATGACATGATCAAGTTTTATGCAAGTTTTATTAAAAGGTTGACAAGAGAGATATGAAGCACTTGTCACCGTGGTGGAAGAAAGGGTGCCACGGCAACGATCCGAAAATGAAGCATGGCAACATCTCGGTACCGGTGACTCGTTGAGAGTCCGATGCAAAAGGTAAGATGGCGTGGGTGAGTCAAACGAGATGATGGGTGATCCCGTTGCCGGGTTCCCACGAGTCGGTGACGAGGCAACCGAGGAACACGACAAAAGAGGCACAACGGGCACGAAGCACAAGGGAGACATTTCATACAACACAACAAGCATCACACGGGTCACGTCTCGGGGTTATACCTTCGAAACATGCGTTTCGGGACGGTTCAAGTTCGTCGAGGATTGTAGGGGAAGTAGTTGTTCTCGTAGATGTACATGTCGACGGTAGACGTTCGGGCGACGGTAGTGGTACTTGGTAAGTCTCCGAGACGGTAGTTGTTCACATATGTAGTGGTACTTGTTCCGTAGCCGTAGGTGTTCGGGTCGGTGTCGTGGTACTTGGACGTATCGGAGAGGAACTTGAGCCGTAGTGGTACATGTCGTCGAGGTACTTGAGGGTTCCGATGGCTCCGGCGTGGGTAGTGGTACTTGTCGTTTCGCCGTGTAGGGGTACTTGACATATCGCCGTGTAGTCGAACTTGACGGACGTCGACGTCGTTGTACATGAGGGTCGTCGAGCGTAGGGGTACTCGTTTCCGTAGATGTACACATAACCGTAGATGTCCGTGTCGCGAGGAGAGGTACTTGGCGCATTCGGAGATCGGTTCTTGCCTGCGGTGCACTTGACAAAAAAAACTACAGCAACCCACAACAACAAACACAGGTACGGCAGCAACACGGAGAGGACAAAGTGGCCGACGAGGACGGAGAGGACGCTCGCGCTGGCGAGGAGTAGCACGGGCGCGGCTCCTGGATGAACTGGAGACGGGGCTTGGGCGCCGTTGCGGTGCTGCTGCAGCCCTGGAGACGGGCGCCGGGGGGAGGAGGCCGCGGGCCGGAGGGCGAGGAAGAGGCGCCATGGCGCGGCTCCTGGCCTGCGGACGGAGGGAGGGGCACGGCGAGGCGCTCGGCAGGAGGGCCTCTGGCGCGGGCGCCTGCGTGGCGGAGGGAGCGGCTGGAGGGGAGGCCGGGGCCCTGGCTGGCCTCGAGCTGGAGGCGGGAGCCTGGACGAGGCCAGGGCGGAGGGGGCCGCGGGGCTGCTGGCCCGTCGGAGACGAGGGCCTGGCCGGCGGGGTCGGGGACCTAGGCCGGAGCCGGAGGGGCCATGGCGCTCGGGGCGGCCGGGCGTCGAGGCGAGCGCTGGCTGGGGCCGCTCGGCCTGACGAGGAAAGCACCCCAACGCGCAGGGAGCGGGGCGACCTTGGCTGGCTCCGGGGCGCTCGGGGCCGGGCGCTGCGCGGGGCAGAGGGAGCCTGGACGGAGGACCGGAGGGGAGGAAGGGCGAGGGAGACGGGCTCCAGGCGAGAGGATCGGGGCGGTCGGGACCGAGCGAGGGGAAAGAGGGGATGCGGGAGAGCGAGGGAAAAATCGAGTGCGGGGTCGGGGTGCGGCGGCGCACGAGGGAAAGAGAGGGAGCAAGCGAGGGGAGATCGCTAGGGGCTAGGGTTTGGTGCGGTCGGGCCTCGGGCCAGGAAGGATAGCGGGCCAGCTGCGGCTGAGGAAAAGAGGAGGGAGGAGATGGGCCAGGGAAGGCTAGAGAGAGGCCCAAGAGGGCGCGGCTGCTCTCTGTTTTATTTCTTAACAGAAAAAAAGAGAAGAAAGAAAAGAGGGGAGTTAGGGAAAAGAACTAGCACAATGATAATTTTCTCGGGCTCGTAAAAATGAGCACGACCGGAGAAAAATATAAAAGGCCAGATCGGAAAATAATTCAAACATATTTGAATTTAATTCAAATAGTTTTGAACTAAAACTTGATTATAGAAGTGTCCAAAAATGTTCGAATTTTTGGAGGAACCTCGAAACAACGGAAAGAATTATTGGCAAGGTTTTGAAGTCAAACTTGATATGGAATAGGCATGGGGAAAATATTGCAAGTGTGTTACGGTGATTCCGAAGCAATGGAATATTTATTATATAGCTCCCTAAAATATTGGGATGATATGTTTTAAAGAGAAGACATTCTTCCCTCGATTTAAATGGACCGAAGGTCCACACGATTTATTTAGGTTGAGATGCAAAAAAAATAAAAAGACATGATGGAATGATGACATGATGCAATGCAAAAATAAATAACACAAGCAAAAGAAACACACGGGCAACCCAGAACATCTGGACTCTTCGGGCATCTTCTGGAATCTTCTGGGACGTCAGTCTCGGGCGTCACAACTCTCCCACACTAACAGAGGATCTCGACCCGAGATCCTAGAGATATCACCAGGTAAAAACGGAAAAGAAGAGGTAAAACAAAGTTGCTTCTTTGACAGACGAGTGAAACCAAAGAACCTTGAGAGGTTGAACAAAATGAAAGAAGAAAGCAACGGAGATGAACGAAGTCAGGAGCACTCCGGTAAAAGGAAGAACAAGGAACACAATGAGAACCTTGTAGGTTGAAAGACATGAAACAAGAGCTCCCGGACGGATAGAATATGAAACTGCAATGGTATGGCCAAGGAATAAGAATGACAAAATTTGGGCAGCACTCCGGTTGAAAAGATAGGAAAAACTAGATAAGATGAGGGAACTAGAATGTAGGTGACAACATTCCAGTTAAATGATAAGCAAGGAAAAGAACAAGATCTCGATAAAACGAGATAATGGTTTGGAGAGAGCAACATCAGAATGCCTCCGGAATGAAAGAATAGAATATAGATCCAAGAAAGAATTGAATGGATAAGAAAAGACAACTTCTCCCACGGATGAATTAGGAAATCCTCCTTACAAAGAAGGGTTGAACGGAGTTTTTGGAAAGATCAACAACGAAAAGGAATAAGCTTCATGTGGGCTTATGGAAAACATCTCAAAATTATGAGGTGACAACCAGCCACTAATGGAAAACAATTTGATTGGATTGATATCAACAAGGAGACGATAAACTTATTCACCGGAATGGAAAATGAAGAACTTGGGTCATTAATAAGCACCATAATAGCAACAATTCTCAAGGAAAGCTTTTAGGTGAAATACAACCCAAGATAACTCTAACGAATAAATTGAATGGTTGGAAAGATCTCATGAACAAGGAAAAAATGATGGTTTTAAATATCTCATTCCTGACAACTCGTGAATCATGAAACATGAAGGAATTGACAAGAATGACATAACACCACCTCAAAAGATAAGGGAGCAAGAATTGCAATTGGAATGCATGATGAAGAATGCTTGAGCTTCAACAAGAATCTTGATGAAGACTTCAAGGATGAATTAAAACATGATGAACCACCATGAAGAACTCCGGTAATGAAAAGCATGAGAAGTGAAAGATGAAAAGAATAAGATTCAAGGCCTGCGATGAATTAGATGGAGCTTTGAAAAGATAATTGAAATAACTTGGAGCTCCGGAAAACAAGATGAACAACTTAGGACCAAGAATATGATATGATGGACAAGCTCCAGACAAAAGAATTAAAATCACCTTGAAGGAATAAGAATAAGAATTATGTCATGAGTATCCTTCACCAATTTAAATTGATAACAACCAAAGGATTTGACATACTACTTATTCCCGTTGGAAAGGATTAAAGAGAGATCTCGCACAACCTTGGATAAATCTTCAACGAACCACCGGTAGGATTGTGAAAAGAACAAATGAATTGATGCGATCACAAAGGAAGGGTAATCTTGAAAGAACCACCGTAATAAATATGGAGACGAACGAAGGGACATCAATGAAGAATATTTGGAGGACGAAGTTGAAAACTGAGAACGAAGAAATATTCTGAAATGATGGCCTTCGGAGGATCACAAAGAAAAGAATTCATGAAATGCTCCGGATGGGTATAAAAAGAATTCCTCACAATCGAAACAACTATGAGGATGGCATGAAGCTAGAACCACGAATCTTCAAGAGAACGGGCCAAGATTTAAGAGAAACACTTCTCCGGTCTCCAAAAGCTGAGAATGAAGACGAGAAAAGCCATGAAGAATTGTTGAGCACTCCGGAATGAAGAATTAAAAAAAAAGGTTGAACAACGATGAACAAGAATTGAAAGCGATCTTGGAGAAGGCATGTGACTGATGGAAATCATTCTTATGTCACACTTTGGAAAGAATTTGAGTATAACTCCGGAAAAATTAGAAGAGTTAGGTAAGATCCTGGAAAAAACCTGTGGGTTAGGGCCCACTCAAAGAAATCACCGTTGGGAAAGATTGCTTAAGAGATATTGCACCGGTTGAATTAAAAAGGCTGAATAAGATTATAATCGTCAAAATAGCTTGAACGGATTAAGAATGGAATTATGAATCTTCAGCACTCCGGATATGAAGAGCAAGAGGAGAATGATTAATTGGTGCACCGGGATAAGAAAGCATTGTGAAAAGAGGAAAAGGATAAGATCAACACCAAATTCTTGAATTACATCCACCGGCAGAATATTGGAATTAAGAATGATGAACTTGAAGCTCTTGAGCATCTTCACGATAATCACCGGATAAGAACATTGAAGGAAAAGAATGAAGAAACATCACATGAATAAAATGGATATTTCATTAGAGAATTGCTGGCTCCAAGAAGAAGAAGGGTGGGAGGGTGGGGAAAAACAAAGACAACTTGGGATGAATGAAACATACAAATCGTCGGATTTCTCAACGACGTCCGTATGGAATAACTTGAAGAGAAGGCACACCGGTTGAAAAGGATTAACATGAATATCTCGATGGTCAAGAAGAATTAGCACTCCCATATAAATATGAGAACAGCGATTAGGAAGGTATGGAATCAACATTTGACATCGAAGCAACTCGAATACCAGAATCAAAACAAAAACAAAGGGTAGATGTTGCAGAAGAATCTTCACAATATCATCCGAACAGAGAATTGAACGAATGAATTCCGCAGGTACATCAACTAGACGAGAAGCCACTTGGAGAACAAAATGAAAATAAAAAGGAACAAGGAACAGATAGAACAAATACAAGATAGAAGTTTCGTTCGACATCTTCGTGCTGAAAGCTCATGGAACGTGTTACAAAAGGGTTTTGCAATCCCCGGATCAGCATAGCCAAGGACCCTTTAAGATGCAACTCCCGATCAGAACAAGTCCATAAAACCACTTCACTCAATGTAGAACCCCAAACTTCATATCGAGCATCCGTTGGAAGAATGCCTAGAACTACTTGATGAACCCAACTATAGATTTCCGAAAGTTTCCAGTTATGCAATCAGGTGTTGGGGACACACGGGAAGCACCGCGCAATCAACTCTAAACCTACATCCAGGTGTATCCATCCTTCAACACATAACCAGTCTTTCTCGGAAACTGTTTACCTCGGACCTTCGAAAAGCATCCACTATAACAAGCTATGGCAATACTCTCGAACTACCTCCCCAGTACTGGGTGATGTCGGGGTTATCTTGCCACTGGCCGTATAGGAGAGATTTTCGATGTCGGCCGTCTTAAGTATTTAGTACTGCCGCGATATGCTTGTGTCAATGATACCCCGAAGCTCAACTCCTCGGGAACAGGAGGCATCGAGAACAATATCCTTGTCACAAGAACATCGAAACAATCCTAGAATACTCGCGAGATCCTAAAAAAAAAATTTGGTGCAATTTTTGAAAGTAGAAGAGTCAAGAGTAGACGTCAGGAGTCCTCACAAGAATGAAAGGGGATGAGAAGCAAAGAAATCCTACTCTCCGATATAATATAGGACTGAAAATGTTTTTAGTGTGTGCCTAGACTCATCCGTCAACGATTCGATCAATCAGTGGGGGCTTCTAGGTCGGAGAAGGCTCTGAATACCAACTTGTAATGCCCAGGATGGGACTATACCTCCTACGTGTCGAGGCACGACTTAAAGGTATAAGCCCATCCTAGAATGATCTCAAGTTTGGTATCTTTGCACGACTCATGTAAAAGAGGGATTAAAATGCAAAAGGAGATAGTTGGCTTACACTCGCCACTTCACACAATACATTACATAAACAATACATCATTCAAAACATCACAACCCGACTACGGGTGAAGATCCAAAGAAAGATACCAAAACAACATAAAACCACAGGTCAGGATCGAATCCTAGTAGAAACCACTACTGATCGTCGAAAACGTCACAAGCACTCTCTTCATCGGACTCCCGGTGAAGAACTTGAACCAGCTTCTGCATCAACTCGGCTGAACCTGCATCTGGTGTGGTGAAGTAACTGTGAGCCACAGAGGACTCAGCAATCCCATAACCATGGGTAACAAGACTAGCAAAGCTTATGGGTAGGAAGAGGTAAAGTGGTGAGGCTGCAGCAGCGGCTAAGCATGATATGGTGGCTAACTTACGACTACCAGAATAAGATGAGAAGCTACGCAAACGGTCGCAAAAGAGGTGATCGCTAAAGATCCTAACTACATACGGTCAAACATAACCCCACCGTGTTCTCTTCTCAAAGTGAAAAGAGACAGTCACGGTTACCCACACAGTTGTGTGTTTTTACTTCGGATCCTCTGTCAAGTTTTCTACAACCGGACATTAACAAATTCCAATCTGCCACATAACCGCGGGCACGGCTTTCGAAAGTTCATAACCCTGCAGGGGTGTTCCAACTTAGCCCATCACAAGCTCTCACGATTAGCTGAAGTGATAAATATAATATCATCACTCCTTATCTTAGGGAAAACCGACCAGGCTCGGCATCCCGGTAGCACAAGACATTTCGACAATGGTAAAACAAGTCCAGCAAGACCTCCCGGCGTGCCGACACCCTGATAGTAGCCGCGCGCATCTCGTCTCAGGCCACGTCCGGATGAGCGCTACGTACAGTACCGAAGACCCCAGAAACTGGGTGGTACCGCAAGTGACTCTAGTTTGGGACCAACACCATCAGCACTGGCCCCCCTGCTATGTAGAATTAAGAATCTCCAAGGAGCGTCCCCCTTATGCAAATTAATTAATTAAGTTATTATTATGAGGCAAAAAAAAACCAATGTTGGGCCTTGCTGGAGGAGTTTTATTCAAAGTCGAACTGTCAAGGGGTCCCCATCCACCCATCGTGTAAGGAACGCAAAATCAAGGAACATAATGCCGGTTTATCGGCGCCTAAGGTGGCATGAGTGGAACAAAACACCGAGCAAAAGGCCAAGCCTTCCACCCATGCCCAGTATATAGGTGTGTTAATAATAAATATAGATATTGTGATATATCCAACAACAAGTTCCCTCCTGGAACGAACTTCATCTTCACCTGCAACTAACAACGCTATAAGAAGGACTGAGCAAGCGAGGCTGAGCAAGCGGGTAACATAGCCAAACAGTGGTTTTGCTAGGAAGGTGTCAAGGTTAGAGGTTTCATGGCAACAAGGAGAGGCTGACATAAAAGATGGGTATCGCGACATGTAACGACAACATCGAGACAACTAAGCATGGCAATGGTAGTAAAGGTATCCAAGGGTATGATCATCTTGCCTGGGAGTCCACAAGGGAGAAGAACGGATCCACGAAGAAGACGAAGAAGAAGCCTCACAACTCCGGAACGAAACCGAAGCTAACAAGAGAAGCAACCGGAAAGAAAGAAACAACACGGTAAACACACATATCATAAACATGGCATACGATGCACAAACAAGTATGATGCATGTCAGGTTTAAATATGCATGGCAATGCAAAAAGCACAAACAACACTACAAGTTAAGTGGAGCTCAATATGCAACGAGTTGCATATTGACGAAACACCACATTTTAATTATTTAGTTGACTCTCGTTATTTACAAGACAAGATTAAATGTTTGTTAACATGGCAAGAGGTGAAGCATAAAGAAACTACACTATTTAGGCATTTTAAATGAGGCCGGAAAATAACAACAACATATCCGGAAAATCCCCATGAGCATGTTTAATAATTATTAAAGCAACAACAATTCACACATATATGATGTTGTTAACATGATGCGGATGACATGATCAAGTTTTATGCAAGTTTTATTAAAAGGTTGACAAGAGAGATATGAAGCACTTGTCACCGTGGTGGAAGAAAGGGTGCCACGGCAACGATCCGAAAATGAAGCATGGCAACATCTCGGTACAGGTGACTCGTTGAGAGTCCGATGCAAAAGGTAAGATGGCGTGGGTGAGTCAAACGAGATGATGGGGTGATCCCGTTGCCGGGTTCCCACGAGTCGGTGACGAGGCAACCGAGGAACACGACAAAAGAGGCACAACGGGCACGAAGCACAAGGGAGACATTTCATACAACACAACAAGCATCACACGGGTCACGTCTCGAGGTTATACCTTCGAAACATGCGTTTCGGGACGGTTCGAGTTCGTCGAGGATTGTAGGGGAAGTAGTTGTTCTCGTAGATGTACATGTCGACGGTAGACGCTCGGGCGACGGTAGTGGTACTTGGTGCGTCTCCGAGACGGTAGTTGTTCACGTATGTAGTGGTACTTGTTCCGTAGCCGTAGGTGTTCGGGTCGGTGTCGTGGTACTTGGACGTATCGGAGAGGAACTTGAGCCGTAGTGGTACATGTCGTCGAGGTACTTGAGGGTTCCAATGGCTCCGGCGTGGGTAGTGGTACTTGTCGTTTCGCCGTGTAGGGGTACTTGACATATCGCCGTGTAGTCGAACTTGACGGACGTCGACGTCGTTGTACATGAGGGTCGTCGAGCGTAGGGGTACTCGTTTCCGTAGATGTACACATAACCGTAGATGTCCGTGTCGCGAGGAGAGGTACTTGGCGCATTCGGAGATCGGTTCTTGCCTGCGGTGCACTTGACAAAAAAAAACTACAGCAACCCACAACAACAAACACAGGTACGGCAGCAACACGGAGAGGACAAAGTGGCCGACGAGGACGGAGAGGACGCTCGCGCTGGCGAGGAGTAGCACGGGCGCGGCTCCTGGATGAACTGGAGACGGGGCTTGGGCGCCATTGCGGTGCTGCTGCAGCCCTGGAGACGGGCGCCGGGGGGAGGAGGCCGCGGGCCAGAGGGCGAGGAAGAGGCGCCATGGCGCGGCTCCTGGCCTGCGGACGGAGGGAGGGGCACGGCGAGGCGCTCGGCAGGAGGGCCTCTGGCGCGGGCGCCTGCGCGGCGGAGGGAGCGGCTGGAGGGGAGGCCGGGGCCCTGGCTGGCCTCGAGCTGGAGGCGGCAGCCTGGACGAGGCCAGGGCGGAGGGGGCCGCGGGGCTGCTGGCCCGTCGGAGACGAGGGCCTGGCCGGCGGGGTCGGGGACCTAGGCCGGAGCCGGAGGGGCCATGGCGCTCGGGGCGGCCGGGCATCGAGGCGAGCGCTGGCTGGGGCCGCTCGGCCTGACGAGGAAAGCACCCCAGCGCGCAGGGAGCGGGGCGACCTTGGCTGGCTCCGGGGCGCTCGGGGCCGGGCGCTGCGTGGAGCAGAGGGAGCCTGGACGGAGGACCGGAGGGGAGGAAGGGCGAGGGAGACGGGCTCCAGGCGAGAGGATCGGGGCGGTCGGGACCGAGCGAGGGGAAAGAGGGGATGCGGGAGAGCGAGGGAAAAATCGAGTGCGGGGTCGGGGTGCGGCGGCGCACGAGGGAAAGAGAGGGAGCAAGCGAGGGGAGATCGCTAGGGGCTAGGGTTTGGTGCGGTCGGGCCTCGGGCCAGGAAGGATAGCGGGCCAGCTGCGGCTGAGGAAAAGAGGAGGGAGGAGATGGGCCAGGGAAGGCTAGAGAGAGGCCCAAGAGGGCGCGGCTGCTCTCTGTTTTATTTCTTAACAGAAAAAAAAGAGAAGAAAGAAAAGAGGGGAGTTAGGGAAAAGAACTAGCACAATGATAATTTTCTCGGGCTCGTAAAAATGAGCACGACCGGAGAAAAATATAAAAGGCCAGATCGGAAAATAATTCAAACATATTTGAATTTAATTCAAATAGTTTTGAACTAAAACTTGATTATAGAAGTGTCCAAAAATGTTCGAATTTTTGGAGGAACCTCGAAACAACGGAAAGAATTATTGGCAAGGTTTTGAAGTCAAACTTGATATGGAATAGGCATGGGGAAAATATTGCAAGTGTGTTACGGTGATTCCGAAGCAATGGAATATTTATTATATAGCTCCCTAAAATATTGGGATGATATGTTTTAAAGAGAAGACATTCTTCCCTCGATTTAAATGGACCGAAGGTCCACACGATTTATTTAGGTTGAGATGCAAAAAAAATAAAAAGACATGATGGAATGATGACATGATGCAATGCAAAAATAAATAACACAAGCAAAAGAAACACACGGGCAACCCAGAACATCTGGACTCTTCGGGCATCTTCTGGAATCTTCTGGGACGTCAGTCTCGGGCGTCACAATCGTGTTGGGTGCGAGCACCGATGGAGTCAATCCGTTTGGCAGCCAGAGAAGCACACATAGCACCTGGCCTGTGTTTGTGTGGATGTACAACCTTCCCCCTGGTTGTGCATGAAGAGGAAGTACATTCACATGAGTATGCTAATTGAAGGACCGAAACAACCAGGGAACGACATCAATCTGTATCTGGGGCTGCTGAAAGAGGAGCTTGACATGCTGTGGAAAACGCCAGCCAATACGTGGGACGCTACAGAGAAAGAATATTTCCCTATGAGAGCCGCGCTGCTCACGACGGTGCACGACTATCTCGGTTACGGATATGTCGCGGGGTAGGTGGTCCACGGATTTTCTGGATGCGTCAGGTGCATGGATGACACAACGTATCGCCAGCTAGATAGAGATCCCGGGTCTTCGAAAACCGTGTTCATGGGACATCGAAGGTGGCTTCGCGACGATGACCTGTGGAGAAAACGCAAGGATCTGTTCGATGGTGAAACCGAACCCCGAGGACGCCCGCGTACGAGGAGCGGCGAGGAAATAGATGAGCTGTTGAAAATTGGAAAGATTGCCCACTGCCGGGAAATAAGCAAAAGGCGCCAGAGCCGGGAAAGAAGCGAAAGGCGCCAGAGCCGCTGCTGAAGGTATGGAAAACGAGGTCTGTTTTCTGGGACTTGCCGTACTGGAAGATCCACCGTGTGCCTCACAGCCTTGATGTAATGCATATCACGAAGAACGTGTGCGAGAGTCTGCTTGGTACCCTGCTCAACATGCCAGAGGACCAAAGATGGGCCGAAAGCAAGGGCAGACTTGAAATCAATGGGCATCAGGCAGGAGCTTCACGCTATATATGATGATCATGATGATGATGATGATGATGAGGCGAAGCAGGACATGGAAAGTCGTCGCAAAGGCAAAAAGGCCAAGAAGACCGGAAATGACTACCCTCCCGCATGCTTCACTCTAAGTCGGGAGGAGATCGAGCAGTTTTTCACCTGCCTTGTAGGAGTAAAACTTCCTTGCGGTTACGCGGGGAAGATAAGCAGATGCCTAGACCCAGCGAAGCTGAAGTTCAGCGGGATGAATTCTCACGACTGTCACGTGCTGATGACGCAGATACTTCCAGTTGCAATCCGTGGGATCATGGACGCGCACGTTCGTGAAACCCTATTTGGCCTATGCAACTTTTTCGACATCATCTCTCGGAAGTCTGTTGGCGTGAGGCAACTCAGAAGGCTACAGGAAGAGATCGTGGTGATACTATGCGAGCTTGAGATGTACTTCCCGCCCGCATTCTTCGACGTTATGGTGCATCTGCTGGTCCATATCGTGGACGATATCATCCAACTCGGGCCGACGTTCCTGCACAGCATGATGCCGTTCGAAAGGATGAATGGTGTCATCAAAGGATACGTTCGCAACATGTCACGTCCAGAGGGAAGCATAGCCAGGGGCTTTCTGACCGAAGAGTGCATCTCCTACTACATGAATTATCTAGGCATCGAGAAGCCCGTTGGTCTGCCCGTCAACAGGCACCTCGGCAGGCTCGCTGGATGGGGTCACCGTGAGGGTCGCTGCGAAATGCATGTTGACTTCGAGGGTCGACTCGCCGACTTTGAAAGAGCAAACCTAATCGCGCTACAACACATAGACGTGGTCGATCCTTGGGTGGTAGAGCACAAAACCTTTATTGAGAAGACGTACAATGACCGAGGCCAACAGAGGACGGACGGAGATATAATAAAAGAGCACAACTCATGTTTCACGCATTGGTTCAAGCAGAAGCTTCTGTCGTACCCTTTACATGAGGATTCTTCCACGGAAGAACAACTCATATTCGCCTTGTCACAGGGCGCCGAGCACAACCTGATGACCTATGAGGCGTACGATATCAACGGCTACACATTCTACACCGAGGCCAAGGACATGAAGAGCGATGGTTATCAGAACTCCGGGGTAACGATGGAATCCTACACCAGTAATGACAAGGACAGATACTACGGAAGGATCGAGGAGATCTGGGAGCTGAGCTACGCTCGAGAGAAGGTCCCGATGTTCCGTGTCAGATGGGCCAAGAGCGTCCTAAAAGAAGACCGGTATTTCACCACCATGGTTATACCCGAAGCCAAATCGAAGACCGCGGGGGCAAACGTCACCGCGAAAAATGAGCCATGGGTACTGGCTTCCCAAGTTGACCAATGCTTCTTCATTACCGACCCGTCAAAGCCCAGTCGTGTTGTCGTGAGGAGGGGCAAAAGGAAGATCATCGGAATGGATGGAGTAGCCAATGAGCAAGACTTCGACAAGTACGGCGACCCGAGGATCGAACATGACGACGATGATGAAGTAGCAGCATACACCACAAGAAGAAGCAGGACCACCCTACCTAAAGGACGTCCGTTCCACAAAAGAACTCCATTTGTGAAAAAGAAGGGCAAGAAGATTGTGAACAGATAGCTAGCTAAGATCGATTGTATTTAAATCGTAGCCTTCATTTCTCGATTGTATTTCATGGGCACTTTTTGAACTATCATGAATATTTTTAAATTTCATGGACACTCGATCGCGATCCCCCTCCATCTCGATCGCTATCCCACCTCGCCAGATCCGGTCCCCCTCGCCGCCGAGCACCCCCTGGTCCACGGGCCGCCGCCGCCGACCCCCTGCACCCTCGATTCCCCTACTCAACCGCCGCCGCCGACCCCCCCGCACCCCTCCCCTACTCAACCGCCGCCGCCGACCCCCCGCACCCCCCGC
>LR738709.1:725766983-725803636 GCA_902687465.1 Secale cereale | reverse complement strand
ATTACTGTTTGATGATATTAAAAAAAATGATTACTGTCTTATAAAAAGAATATTACTGTTATGATTTAAACAAGTTTGAACATATTTAAACACAAATAAGTATCAAACAACATTTTAAATGCATAAAAAATTGTGGAGCCTGGGAATCGAACCCAGGACCTCCTGGTGTGAGAACTGGCTGCTGACCAGTCGAGCTAGTAGAGGGGACTTGATGTGGATCAGGTCAGGTGGAAGATAACCTGTTGGCTCGAGCAGAAATAAAAAAAAATACTAATGGCGCACCAGGGTGAGGTGCGCCATTAGTATGGATGTACTTATGGCGCACCGAGGGGTGGTGCGCCATTAGTATTGTGCCGCCCCCATCCATATTTCCTCCCCGGCCCACTAAACCTATCCCCTCTCTCTCCCTCGCCCTCACCCTCGATCCCCTTCCCCTCTCCTCTCCCGACGTTGCTGCCCCGCCGCCTCGACGCCGCCCCGACGCCGCTGCCCCGACGCCGCCCCCCCTCACCCCCGCGCCCCCGACGCCCCCTCGCCCCCCTGCATCGACCTCCACTTCCCACACACGACGGCGGACGACCTGCATCGACCTCCACGTGACGCCTCCGCACACAAGCTCCGTCGGCGCCATCAATCTCCGTCTCCTCCTCCACAACGGCCGCTGCATCAGCCTGATTTGACCAGATCTCATCCACGCACCACCGCCGTTCATCAGCCCAAGTAAGTTCTCCTCCTTCTTCTTCTTTTAGATCCATTAGGGTTCCTGCGAGTTCATCAGAGTTTGTCCTCTTCCTTCCCTACAGTTGCGATTTTTAGCTTGAACTTGATACTCCTCTATTCAATGGTATTCATAGCATCTCTTTTTCAAATATTGGAACATCTCATCCGCACGAGAAAGAACCAAACCGAATCCATGAACTGCTCAAAACTGATATTTAGGTCTGACTGCTCGCCGTTTAACACCGTAAATCCCAAGTCAAGATATTAGTCTGTAAAATCTGTGTGGTAGCAGTTTTCATACTTGTCTTGACCTCGAAATATATCCGCATTGCAATAAATCTCATTTGAGCCTTCTTACTTTCTCGCCGCCGCCACCTTAGTTTTAGGTTTTTACTTTATTTTTCTGAACTGTAGATCCAATGTTGCAGCTCCAATCTGTGAAACATGTTTGTCTCAATACTTAGCAATTTTTTCCCTTTAACGATTCTTGAGTATTGGCGCTTGTCACGGCGGCTTATATCACCGGTTTATCATTACCCATATACCATTCGGCCTCATTTAAGCCGCCGTTCTGAACATATGTTGTAGTCTGATTTCTAGCTTAATGAGCCAATTTTGAACCGGCAAAATATTTCCTTCTTTTAGTCTTCTCTACTCACAATGCCACCGAAGACAGTCACTTCGTGCAATTGGGTTCCTTCTGTTATCACCAATGCTACACTTGATGATTTTGTCAAAATTGGGTACTTGCCGAAAAAATCCATCATGCATTACCGCGCCCCTAAGCCGGGCGAAGTGAGGCCTCATTCAAAGGACGATGAAGTGGTTGTTTTTACTGATCACATGAACCGGGGCTTTTCACCACCTTCCGCCCTCCCTTTTTCATGAGAATTTCCCTGCAACATCAAATATGCGTCATCACAGTTAATCAAAATTAGGCTGTGCCATAAATAGTTTTGTTTTTGCGCAATAGTTAATATTCTATAGATGCTTGATGATGAAATCTGATAATCTGGTCATATGTGTCTATCCTTACAGTAACAGGTTAGCTAAGTTTCAATTACTTAAGAAGGTACCTTGTGCAGAGTTGATTTGTATTGAAAAGCAGTGATTTCTATTTACTCAAGACTTGCTTTCGTCTTTTTTTCTCTGAAATTGACGGTCAGTTCTAGGAGCAGAGTGCATCTAGCATAAGCTGGTGGAGTTGTGTGTTGGGAAATAGAACTTTTTACTAAAAATCTTGCCACTCGGTACCCATATTGACATGGGGGTCTTTCTTTTTCTGCCTTTTTTGCCTCGCCTCGCGCTTTATAAATTATTATGGAGTGTGGCAGTGATGGGTGTTGTACTAGCAGCACAAATATATACTTACACCCGCGCGCATCGCGTAGGTGAGTCATGATTGGGGCGGTGAACCGATTCGAGCCCCAAAAAGCAGGATCCCCGGAGTCGCTACTGTTAGTGAAGAATCAAAACTAGTCTAATAAAAATTGTACAAACTTAGGCACAAGAGTTAATGTTAGTAAGTAATATGCGTGAATATGCAAATATAAAGATATCTGCTTAAAATTTGTTGCCATCCATTTGTGAGTTGAGAACAAGGTTTAACTTGCTTGGGTTTAAAGTTGAAGACGGAGATGGTAATGTCCTAACAGCTGAACTGCCTAATCCATGCATTTCAGAAAAACCTTCATGAAGTTTTCCCATTATAATTATTGTGTCGATGCTGTGTGCATTATTCTATTTTGACCTTCATTTAGAAGCATGGAAGATTTAGAAGGCATATGTATGATGACTGCTTTACCAATGTACTGAAAGGTTGGAGTCCAGCATCTTTGAAGAGCAGAGTTTTGCTATTTGCATGATCTTACTTATGTAAACGTGGAGATAGATAACCTTGGACACAAGCTTGGAGTTTCCTCCACTTAAATATGCATGCATAATTTGTGAGTTCTAGGACCTTACTCTTTATCTGAATTTTAATTGGTGATGTCATTAGTTGAAGCCAAGCTTCAGCTTACTCAAATGGTAGGGAGGTCATAGTGTTCCTTTACAAGCACAGTAGAGCATAGTATGGATTCTAATGTTCAACTCTGACTAAACAGGTTCTGCAAACGGTCTTTTACTGCACTTGACTAAAGAAGTAGGTGTCTGCTATATCCTGCACTTGAGGTGAGTTGTGTTCTCAGGTTTACATTGCAATGGGCACTCTTCTTGTAAACACAAATTTAGATTTATATACTATATGCTGGCATGACTGTTTTTATTAGGCAGGACAGTGCAGTAGTTGATGTATCTTGGGTTGATTATAAAGTTGCTTGGGTTTAATATTACCCAGCATGATGATGTATCAATGTACCATTAGCATATGATCCAAGTGCTAGTACTGCTAGTAAATAGCTAATACAGTTAATGAAGAAGAAAAAAACTGCTAGTACAGTTAATGAAGAAGAAAAAAACTGCTAGTACTGCTAGTAAATAGCATCAGACTGAATGTCTTTTATATATGGCCAATACAGTCTGATGGCCAATACAGTTATTGAAGAAGAAAAAAAACTGCTAGTACTGCTAGTAAATAGCATCAGACTGAATGTCTTTTATATATGGTACTGCTAGTAAATAGCTTCTTCTATATACTAATTTGCATCAAAGTGTAGAACAAAGCATCAGACTGAATAACTAATAGTGGGTAATTAACCTAACTATTCATTTTTCCTTAGGTTAATATAAAAATGTCCAGTGTATATATATTTGAAAATGATTGCTGCTAGATGTTAATTTGCTGGTACTAGCTAGAATTTGGCACTGAAAAGCAAAAGCAAAAGCTAATTAACTGCTGGGTAATAGCACTGGTACTAGGTAGCTAAAATATGTGTTCTGAAACACTGAGAGCAGAAACACTTACTACATACATATGCTCAAGAAACACTTACTAACCAGAAAAGGTTTTGACTTGAAATGTCAATAGCACAGAGAGCACCACAAGTTAAACACCTCAATTTGTTAGTATTTGTCTGCATTTTCTCACATTCTTCTTGTATCTGATCCAGTATTGCTTGTAGTGGTTTGTCCAAAATGTTGAATGATACTGCTTGGAGATGCATATATTGTTTCACCTCTTCACATGCCAATGTATTTTCCATGTTGTGATGGAGGCCTTTTTTGCCTTGTCCACCTGAGAGGCCCTTGAGTTTGTTGGAATGTCGATTAACTTCCGTTCCGGCAAATTCGGGTACTCCATATGTCCTATTTTCAGCAAAGGTCATGCTGAAATTTTCCGTGAATTTTAGCATGACTTTGCTAAAAATAGGACATATGGGGTACTTGTAACTAATGCATGGGCCGGGGTATCTTAGTAGTTAATTAAGTAGGATCAAGTGCCCCTTTATTCTAGCTGCATTAAACCATAGGCGGCAATAGAGCCAAGTGATTAGGCCCAACTTAGAATTCTCCTTCCCAGCTTAGCTTTTAGGATGCCTCGGTGTCGACAAACCATTAATTATAAAACCTTGGCTTTTAGGGTGCCTCGGTGTAGATAAAAACCGAAATGATGAAAGCTTAGGCTTTTAGGGTGCCTCGGCGTCGAAAAACCCTCAATGATAAAAGCTTAGCTTTTAGGATGCCTCGGTGTCGACAAACCCTAAATGATGAGACCGTGATCTTGTTCCTTGACAATAACCAACTTTTTGACCAAACTTTGTTCCTATTTAGAGAGAAACATGGCCAACAACGATGAGGCCGGGGGTTCGGGCGGCAAGGCATTCTGGGAGCTGTCCCAGGAGATGGAGGAACAACCTCACTTGTATGAGGACGCCGCCTTCCCCACCGATCTTGAGACCACTGATGGTACCGCCGAGGATGACCCCACTGATGCCACCACTGATGGTGCCGCCGAGGATGCCACCACTGATGATGGCGGCGCACGCACAGATGGCAGCCAACAGAAGAGGCAACGGAAGGACCGGCGCCCGACCGTGATGACCCACAACCGTAAGGGATCTATTGCAGCGTTTTCGATAAGTAAGAGTGTCAAACCCAACGAGGAGCAGAAGGTATTGATAAGCGATTCTGAGCAAGAAATTACTGCAAGCACTGAAAGATAACTTTTAGGGGTTTTCTCGGTATAAGCAACAGGAAAGTAAAAGCAAGTAATGTAAAAGGTACTGAGAGTAACAAGTGGCCCAATCCTTTCTTGGCAAAGGAGAGGCCTAGCAACTGAACTTATAAAGGCTAAAGCGTTCTTGAGGACACACGGGAGAGGTAGTCATGTGCTTTCGCCATATTCCGTATCGATACTATGTTATGTGTTGATAAGTGTTGAGTGGGTGGATCTATGCTAGTGCTCTCTCTAGACTAAGATGAATGCACTCTTATGATTAAACACCTTGCAAGCATCCGCAAATACAAGATAGAATTTAAGGCAAAAGCCTAACCATAGCAATACGATCAAGGATCCATTATTCCCTTATGCAAAAGCGTGCGAACTGGGGTTCAGGTTTCTGTCACTCCGGCAACCCACCATAAGCATTCTTTATACACAATGTATTCTCCTAGGTCCTTAATAAGGCGAAGTGTTGGGTGTTCGACTCACACAACACCACTAGTAGAATGACAACACAACTTAAATATCAAACAACACATATTACTTCAACAGCATATGACTACTAACAACAAGACTTTTCCCATGTCCTCAAGAACTAAGGTAACTACTCACGAGACATAAAAGAGATCATGATCAATGGGGATAAATATGTGATAAACAATCTGGACATAATAATAATTCTCCAACAAAACTCAATAGCATTCACCACAAAGTAGTAATCAACACCGATGGAGTAGAGAGGATAGGTAGTACGAGTTACAACACGAGTTGCGATGGTAAGATGAGATTTGGATGAAGATGGAGATGGTGCTGGTGTTGGGGATGATGTTGATGATGATATCGATGATGCCAGTGACGATGGTGATGACGATGGCGACGATCTCCCCTTCCGGGAGGTGATCTCCCCGGCGGAATCTGCCCGCCGGAGATGCCCTTTTCTTCTCTGTAGGTTTCCGCCTCGAAGCGGCGGCGAAACTCCGTAAAAAGTCCCATGCCTAGGGTTTTTGGATAACGGAGAACATATATGCTAAAGGGGGCGGCCAGGGGCTCCAGGCGCCCCCCCGGCGCGGCCATGGGGGGGGGCGCCCCCAGGCCGCCTGGGCACCCTGTGGCCCCCCTCTGACTCCCCTTTTGCATGTCTTCGTGATCCGTCTGAAAAATACCTCCCGACAATTTTCAGGTCATTTGGAGGTATTCTTCTTCAGCAACTCAGCATCCACTTTTTCCTGCTGAATCCTGCGTCTGCTGTTCCGGCATCGGAAAGTTTACAAACTGTGTAAAATAGACCAAAACAACATAAGAACATCATCATAACGTGAAATATATCAATGAATAAGGATAAATTATGATACAAAATAGTGATGCATTTTGGACATATCAACACCCCCAAGCTTAGACCTCTCTTGTCCCCAAGCGAATATGAACTCGGTAAACCTGTCCACAAGTTTAGAGAGTGAAGTGTCGATAAATAGAATACGGACAAGAAGCATCATAGTTTCTTTACCAACTCAAATATCCTCAACAGCAATCTTCAACTCATAAGGCCCTTATGAAAGAGTGATAACACTTATATTCGAAAGTAGGGCTAAGGAAACTAATTATATCATGGCAAACATGTCCTTTGGTCAAAGAACAACAAATAGTTTTAACTTTTGCTCTTATATTTCGATGGGATTAATTGGAGCTTTTTTGAAATAACATGTTAATAGGCAAGATGTGAAAGTGTTAACACAAAGGAAGATATTTGCCTTACCTGGGCATGACAAACAACTTACTTATCGAATGATAATGTCAACAGGGATATGATATGACAAATCTTAATGCATCTTTATATGAATGAATCCTTATCAACATCAAACGTCTGCTCTCTCTAAGAAATAGAAGGAAGTAGGGATAACTGACTCAGCTTAAAATTAAAAGATAGGCCCTGCTCTAGGGTAGTAGGGAAAACTCATGTGCTATCCTCAAATCAAACAGAATGAAAACAAGTTTTGAGAGGTGCATGATTTGTCAATGAATGCTAATAGGTAACCCAATTATTTCTTGAGCTGGACAAGTTTCGAGGAACGGCTCCCGCACGAGGACGATCACATCCTCTTATTCTCCTTTGTTTATCACTGCCAAAGTTTTCTGATTTCTCATGAACAAAGCGTGAAGGAGGGTTTGTTTGTTATATTATTTTTAAGCCGGGCGCACTCAATGCCAGTTCCTTCTCGTATTATGGGTTTGCACATTATACATGCAATCCCGGGGTGAAGCTTGTCCAACTCAAAATGATCATGAATTAGCTACTACTTCCTCATGAGCTAAAACAGAGGCACAAAATAAAAGATTTTGAACATTTAAGGATAACACATAAATTATATACTTTTAGGAGGTGGTAGTGTAATACCACGAATAGGAATGTATGGTGGACTCATATGGAAGGTATTGGCTTAAGGGTATGGATGCACAAGCAGAATTCCGCTTAGTACAGAGTTAGGCTAGCAAAGGTTTTGAGAGAGCAGACAATTGATGATGACTAAGATGCAAAGCAATATAAAGCATGAACATTGAAATAAGCATAACACATCAAGTTGTCTTCCTTGTCAGCATAACACTTCAAGCATAATAACATAAAGGTTTTGGCTATGTTGATACTTTAAGAAAATCATGCTTGTTGTTATGACCAAAGCTATGTTTGCCAAGATTAAATAAAGTTTCATAGCCATACCTGACATAAGGTCATTACTCCCATAAGAATCATCATATAAGGTCGATTGCATGAAGAGAATACCGAGTGCAGCAAAAAGAACCGATAAACTTCTCATTAATACTCCATCATAGATGACTCCACACTTACGGATACAATTCTTCACCGAAGGAGCGATAGACCTCAATGCACACACCTATCTCATATAACAATCTCCCTAGACATGATACGACTCTACTTGACTCTAAAAGACAAAAGATAAAGATAAAGATACCGGGCACTCCCCCAAGCTTGGAACAAGCCAAGGGAATGCCATTACCCAAGGAGATTTCACCCATGCTTGTTGGCGTTAATCACGTAGTCCTAGGCGAAACGCTTCCATGGATATCTTGCTAAAGTCTCATATGAGAGGCTCATCTCCTGAATCCTGCATTCAGCACCCATACTCATGCGCATAAACCTTAGTTCATACTCACAGTTCTGGTTATATAGATCATTAATTTGCCCTTGGAGCTCTATAATTCTTTCTTCAGACGCGGTGGTGCTTTTTCTCATCTCCTTCATCTCCTTCATGAAGTAGTTCTTCAGCTCGTTGGTGATGTCAAAGTTAGCTTCGACACCACGCTCGATCATCTTCTTGTACTCGAAGACTTCTTGCTCCACTTCTTCCAGCCTGGCCTGGATGCTCCCCTCCTTGATAGCCCCCTTCAGATCTTCTTGATGAAGAACGCCGTCCTTCATCTGAACAACCTGAGGGTGCTTCTTCACCTCAGCGAGGTAAGGGTTGATGACGTTGACGACGAACTTGTCCTTGGGGGAACTTGGAGAAGCCATGGCACCTAAATTCAGCTGAAAGATTCCCTGGCAGAAACAGACCGAAGAGAAAACACGCGAAATCGCAAGATACGTTGCTGGAACAATACGGGCAAATATATAGGAAAAATTTATGCACAGAAAGGAAGGTAACGGACCAAAGCGGGGTCGGAGACGGGCTCCCGGGTGTCCAGGCGGCCTCCCGGCGCGGCCCAGGGGGGGGGCGCCAGGACTCCCTGGAGGTCGTCTCCGGCTCCACCTAGGTTCGGAATTTTCCTAATTTTTCAGAAACTCGTAATACAGAACTTTTATGGCGGTTCGCGATGTTTCCTTACCGTACTACATACCTTTTCTTTATTCTGCTTCTGCTGGTGTCTGAAACAGGGCTGCAACATGTTCTTCGTGGGTTGTTGTGTATATTATATTCACATCAACATCGACAGGGTCTCCTGCTATGTAATGTTTAAGTCTTTGCCCATTCACAACTTGAGGTTTGGTGCCTTCAAAATTATTAATCTTAATTGCACCAGACCGATAAACTTCTTCAATATGAAATGGTCCTTCCCACCTGGAAAGTAGTTTACCTGGAGAAAACCTGAAATGGGATCTAAACAACAAAACTTTATCACCAACATTAAATTCACGTTTCATAATCTTCCTATCATGCCACCTTTTTACCTTTTCCTTGAACATTTTAGCGCTCTCGTAAGCTTCACTCCTCCATTCATCTAGAGAAGTCAAGTTCATGAGACGCTTCTCACCGGCTAGTTTTGGGTCAGCGTTAAGCTCTCTAACAGCCCAGAAAGCTTTGTGCTCTAACTCTAATGGCAAATGGCAAGCCTTGCCATACACCATCTTATAGGGGGACATGCCCATGGGGTTTTTGTAAGCAGTTCTATATGCCCACAAATCATCTCCTAACTTATTTGACCAGTCCTTTCTATTTCTGTTTACTGTTTTCTGCAGGATCAACTTAATCTCTCTATTAGTGAGCTCAACTTGCCCACTAGTTTGAGGATGATATGGTGAAACAATTCTATGATTAACATCGTATTTAGCCAAAGCTTTTCTAAAAGCTCCGTGCGTGAAGTGTGATCCCCCATCAGTCATGAGATACCTTGGTACACCAAACCTAGGAAATATTACATCTTTAAGCATTTTCAAAGACGTCTTGTGATCAGCACTTTCAGTGGGGATTGCTTCAACCCACTTGGTCACATAATCAACAGCTACTAAAATGTGAGTGTATTTGAGCGAAGAAGGAAAAGGACCCATAAAATCAAAACCCCAACAATCGAAAGGTTCAATTACTAGTGAGTAATTCATAGGCATCTCATTCCTTCTACTAATGTTACCAACTCTCTGACATTTATCACAGGCTAAAACATAATTTCTAGCATCTTTAAAGAGAGTAGGCCAATAAAAACCTGATTGAAGAACCTTATGTGGAGTCCTCTCACCGGCATGATGTCCTCCATAGGCAATATCATGACACCGTCTGAGAATGTCCTTCTGCTCATGTTCCGGAATGCATCTTCTCACGATCCCGTCGGGACCTTCTTTGAAAAGATGTGGGTCATCCCAAAAGTAGTGCCTCAAATCATGAAAGAACTTCTTCCTTTGTTGAAATGTTAGACCTAGAGGCAAATACTTTTCAACAATAAAATTAGCATAATCTGCATACCAAGGATCGGAAAGAGATTGTACTTTTACAACGGCAAGTTGCTCGTCTGGAAAACTATCGTTAACTGGGATGGGGTCTGTTGGAGATATGCCCTAGAGGCAATAATAAAAGCATTATTATTATATCTCCTTGTTCATGATAATTGTCTGTTATTCATGCTTGAATTGTATTGTACGGAAACAGCGATACATGTGTGAATACACAGACCACAATGAGTCCCTGGTAGGCCTCTAGTAGCCAGCTCGTTGATCAAAAGATGGTCACGGTTTCCTGACCATGGACATAGGATGTCAGTGATAACGGGATCACATCATTAGGAGAATGATGTGATGGACAAGACCCAAACTTGAGCATAACAGGAGATCGTATAGTTCGTAATGCATAAGCTTTTCAGTGTCAAGTATTTATTCCTTAGACCATGAGGTTGTACAACTCCCGGATACCGTAGGAGTGCTTTGGGTGTGCCAACCGTCACAACGTAACTGGGTGGCTATAAAGGTATGCATCGGGTATCTCCAAAAGTGTCTGTTGAGTTGGTACGAACCGAGACTGGGATGTTGTCACTCCGTATGACGGAGAGGTACCTCTGGGCCCACTCGGTAAGACATCATCATAATGAGCTCAATGTGACTAAGTAGTTAGTCACGGGATGATGGATTACGGATCGAGTAAAGAGACTTGCCATAACGAGATTGAACGAGGTATCGGGGATACCGACGATCGAATCTCGGGCAAGTACCGTACCGATGGACAAAGGGAATAACATACGGGATTGAGTGAATCCTTGACACAGTGGTTCATCCGATGAAGATCATCGAGGAACACGTGGGAACCAACATGGGTATCCAGATCCCGCTGTTGGTTATTGACCGGAGAGTGGTCTCGGTCATGTCTACGTGTCTCCCGAACCCGTAGGGTCTACACACTTAAGGTTCGGTAACGCTAGGGTCGTAGAGATTAATGCACGTGGAAACCCGAATGTTGTTCGGAGTCCCGGATGAGATCCTGGACGTCACGAGGAGTTCCGGAATGGTCCGGAGGTAAAGATTGATATATGGGAAGTCCAGTTTCGGCCAACGGGTGATCTCCGGGGGTCACCGGGAGCGTCCCGGGACCACCGGAGGGGCCCCGGGGGTCCACCGGGTGGGGCCACCCCTCCCGGTGGGGCCAGCAGGCCGCGAGGGGATGTGTCCAGCCCTCAGGGCTGGCGCACCACCAAGGGAGGCCCACCTCCCCTGCGCCTAGGGATTAACCCTAAGGGGAGGGGGGCCACCACTTGCCTTGGGGGAGGGGGACTCCTCCCTGGCCGCCGCCCCCCTTGCAGATTGGATCTGCAAGGGGCTGGCGCCCCCCCTGGCCCCCTATATATATGTGGGGGGGGGAGAGGGCAGCCGAACCTCAGCCCTGGCGCCTCTCCCCCTCCCGTCACACCTCCCAACTCCTTTGCAGGGCAGCCCGGCGAAGCCCTGCTGCGACATCCACTGCATCCGTCATCACGCCGTCGTGCTGCCGGATCTCTGACGACTTCTCCTCCCCCCTTGCTGGATCAAGAAGGAGGTGACGTTGCTGCACCGTACGTGTGTTGTACGCGGAGGTGCCGTCCGTTCGGCGCTAGATCATCGGTGACGAAGAACGTGAAGAGTATGACTACTTCATCCTTGCTTCGTTGAAAGCTTCCGCACACAATCTTCATAACGGTATGTAGATGCACTCTTAGTTGCTCGTTGCTAGATGTCTCCATACTTGGATCTTGGTGAAGACGTAGAAATTTTTTGATTTATGCTACGTTCCCCAACAGTGGCATCTGAGCCTAGGTTTTATGCGTAGCATCTTGGCACGAGTAGAACACAAAGCAGTTGTGGGCGTATGATCTTGTTCAACTTTCTTACCGTTACTAGTCAATCTTGATTCGGCGGTATTGTGGGATGAAGCGGCCCGGACCGACCTTACACGTACGCTTACGTGAGACTGGTTCCACCGACAGACATGCACTAGATGCATAAGGTGGCTGGCGGGTGTCTGTCACTCCTACTTTAGTCGGATCGGATTCGATGAAAAGGGTCCTTATGAAGGGTAAATAGAAGTTGACAAATCACGTTGTGGTTTTGGCGTAGGTAAGAAACGTTCTTGCTAGAAATCCTGTAGAAGCCACGTAAAACTTGCAACAACAATTAGAGGACGTCTAACTTGTTTTTGCAGCATGTGTTTTGTGACGTGGTATGGCCAAGAACGAAGATGTGATGAATGATATATGTGATGTATGAGATTGATCATGTTTTTGTAATAGGGAATCACGACTTGCATGTCGATGAACTTGACAACCGGCAGGAGCCATAGGAGTTGTCTTAATTATTGTATGACCTGCGTGTCACTGAATAATGCCATGTAATTACTTTACTTCATTGCTAAACGTTAGCTATAGTAGTAGAAGTAATAGTTGGCGTGACGACTTCTTCAAGACACGATGATGGAGATCATGATGATGAGGATCATGGTGTCGAGCCGGTGACAAGATGATCATGGTGCCCCGAAGATGGAGATCCAAGGAGCAAGATGATATTGGCCATATCATGTCACTACAATTGATTGCATGTGATGTTTATCATGTTTTTGCATCTTGTTTACTTAGAACGACGGTAGTAAATAAGATGATCTCTCACTAAAATTTCAAGTAACATGTTTCCCCTAACTGTGCACCGTTGCTAAAGCTCGTTGTTCCGAAGCACCACGTGATGATCGGGTGTGATAGGTTCTAACGTTCACATACAATGGGTGTAAGACAGATTTACACACGCGATACACTTAGGGTTCACTTGACGAGCCTAGCATGTACAGACATGGCCTCGGAACACGGAAGACCGAAAGGTCAAACACGAGTCGTATAGAAGATACGATCAACATGAAGATGTTCACCGTTTTTGACTAGTCTGTCTCACGTGATGATCGGACACGGACTACTCGATTCGGATCGTGTATCACTTAGATGACTAGAGAGATGTCATTCTGAGTGGGAGTTCATTAAATTTTGATTAAGATGAACTTAATTATCATGAACTTAGTCTAAATTCTTTACAATATCTCTTGTAGATCAAATGGCCCACGCTCCAGTTTCCCTCAACTTCAACGCGTTCCTAGAGAAAACCAAGCTGAAAGACGATGGTAGCAACTATACGGATTGGGTCCGTAACCTGAGGATTATCCTCATAGCTGCCAAGAGAACTTATGTCCTAGAAGCACCGCTAGGTGATGCACCCGCTCTCCCGGCGACCCAAGACGTTTTGAACGTCTGGCAGTCGCGTAGTGATGATTACTCCCTGGTTCAGTGCGGCATGCTTTACAGTTTAGAATCGGGGCTCCAAAAACGTTTTGAGCACCACGGAGCATATGAGATGTTCGAAGAGCTGAAAATGGTTTTCCAAGCTCATGCCCGAGTCGAGAGATATGATGTCTCCGACGCATTCTACAGCTGTAAGATGGAGGAGAACAGTTCTGTCAGTGAGCACATCCTCAAGATTTCAGGATTGCACAACCGCTTGTCTCAGCTGGGAATGTATCTCCCAGATGAAGCGGTCGTTGACAGAATCCTCCAGTCGCTCCCACCAAGCTTCAAGAGCTTCGTGCTGAACTTCAATATGCAGGGAATGGAGAAGTCCATTCCCGAGGTGTATTCGATGCTGAAATCAGCGGAGGTTGACATCAAGAAAGAACATCAAGTGTTGATGGTCAATAAAACCACTAAGTTCAAGAAAGGCAAGGGTAAGAAGAACTTCAAGAAGGACGGCAAGCAAGTTGCCGCGCCTGGCAAGCCTGTTGCCGGGAAGAAGCCAAAGTATGGACCCAAGCCTGAGACAGAGTGCTTTTATTGCAAGGGAACGGGTCACTGGAAGCGGAACTGCCCCAAATACTTAGCAGACAAGAAGGCCGGCAACGTCAAAGGTATATATGATATACATGTTATTGATGTGTACCTTACCAGCACTCGTAGTAGCTCCTGGGTATTCGATACCGGTGCAGTTGCTCACATTTGTAACTCAAAACAGGAGCTGCGGAATAAACGGAGACTGGCGAAGGATGAGGTGACGATGCGCGTCGGGAATGGTTCCAAGGTCGATGTGATCGCCGTCGGCACGCTGCCTCTACATCTACCCTCAGGATTAGTTTTGAACCTGAATAATTGTTATTTAGTACCAGCTTTGAGCATGAACATTGTTTCTGGATCTCGTCTTATGCGAGATGGATATTCTTTCAAATCGGAGAATAATGGTTGTTCTATTTATTTGAGAGATATGTTTTATGGTCATGCCCCGCTGGTCAATGGTTTATTTTTGATGAATCTCGAACGTAGTGATACACATATTCATAGTGTAGATGCCAAAGGATGTAAAGTTGATAATGATAGTCCCACATACTTGTGGCATTGCCGCCTTGGTCATATTGGTGTCAAACGTATGAAGAAGCTCCATTCAGATGGACTTCTGGAGTCTCTTGATTATGAATCATTTGACACGTGCGAACCATGCCTCTTGGGCAAGATGACCAAGACTCCGTTCTCCGGAACAATGGAGCGAGCAACCAACTTACTGGAAATCATACATACCGATGTGTGCGGTCCAATGAGTGTTGAGGCTCGCGGAGGCTACCGTTATGTTCTCACCCTCACGGATGACTTGAGTAGATACGGGTATATCTATTTGATGAAACACAAGTCTGAGACCTTTGAAAAGTTCAAGGAATTTCAGAATGAGGTTGAGAATCAACGTGATAGAAAAATAAAGTTCTTGCGATCGGATCGTGGGGGTGAATATTTAAGTCATGAATTTGGCACACACCTTAGAAGCTGTGGAATTGTTTCACAATTGACACCGCCCGGAACACCTCAACGTAACGGTGTGTCCGAACGTCGAAATCGTACTCTGTTGGACATGGTGCGATCTATGATGTCCCTCACCGATTTACCGCTATCTTTTTGGGGTTATGCTTTAGAGACTGCCGCATTCACTTTAAATAGGGCTCCGTCAAAATCCGTTGAGACGACTCCATATGAACTTTGGTTTGGCAAGAAACCGAAGCTGTCGTTTCTGAAAGTTTGGGGTTGCGATGCTTATGTCAAGAAACTTCAACCTGAAAAGCTCGAACCCAAATCGGAGAAATTCGTCTTCATAGGATACCCAAAGGAAACTATTGGGTACACCTTCTACCACAGATCCGAAGGCAAAGTCTTTGTTGCCAAGAATGGATGCTTTCTGGAGAAAGAGTTTCTCTCGAAAGAAGTGAGTGGGAGGAAAGTAGAACTTGATGAGGTGATAGTCACCACTCCTGTACCGGAAAGTAGCGCAACGCAGGAAACTGTTCCTGAGGTGCCTGCACTGACAAGGGAGGAAGATAATGATAATGATCATGAAGAAACAGATCAAGTTACTACTGAACTTCGAAGATCCACAAGGGCACGTTCCGCACCAGAGTGGTACGGCAACCCTGTGATGGAAATCATGTTGTTAGACAACGGTGAAACTTCGAACTATGAAGAAGCGATGGCGGGCCTAGATTCCAATAAATGGCTTGGAGCCATGAAATCCGAGATAGAATCCATGTATGAAAACAAAGTATGGACTTTGGTGGACTTGCCTGATGAGAGGCACGCCATAGAAAACAAATGGATATTTAAGAAGAAGATAGACGCGGATGGTAATGTGACCATCTATAAAGCTCGGCTTGTCGCTAAGGGTTATCGACAAGTTCAAGGGATTGACTACGATGAGACTTTCTCTCCCGTAGCGATGCTGAAGTCAGTCAGAATCACGTTAGCTATTGCCACATTCTATGATTATGAGATATGGCAAATGGACGTCAAAACAGCATTCCTTAATGGCTTCCTCAAGGAAGAGTTGTATATGATGCAACCGGAAGGTTTTGTCGATCCAGAGAACGCTTACAAGGTATGCAAGCTCCAGCGCTCGATTTACGGGCTGGTGCAAGCATCTCGGAGTTGGAATATTCGCTTTGATGAGGTGATCAAAGCGTTTGGCTTTATACAGACTTATGGAGAAGCCTGTATTTACAAGAAAGTGAGTGGGAGCTCTGTAGCATTTCTCATATTATATGTGGATGACATATTGCTGATGGGAAATGATATAGAATTCTTGGAAAATGTAAAGGCCTACTTGAATAAAAGTTTTTCAATGAAGGACTTTGGAGAAGCTGCTTACATTTAGGCATCAAAATCTATAGAGATAGATCGAGACGCCTCATTGGTCTTTCACAAAGTACATACCTTGACAAAATATTGAAGAAGTTCAATATGGATCAGTCTAAGAAAGGATTCTTGCCTGTTTTGCAAGGTATGAGATTGAGTAAGACTCAGTCGCCGACCATGGCAGAAGATAGAGAAAAGATGAGTGTCATTCCCTATGCCTCGGCAATAGGTTCTATCATGTATGCCATGCTGTGTACCAGACCTGATGTGAACCTTGCCATAAGTTTGGTAGGGAGGTACCAAAGTGATCCCGGTACGGAACACTGGACAGCGGTCAAGAACATCCTGAAGTGCCTGAAAAGGACTAAGGATATGTTTCTCGTTTATGGAGGTGACGAAGAGCTCGTCGTAAAGGGTTACGTCGATGCTAGCTTCGACATAGATCTGGATGACTCTAAGTCGCAAACCGGATATGTGTATATTTTGAATGGAGGGGCAGTCAGCTGGTGCAGTTGCAAGCAAAGCGTGGTGGCAGCATCTACATGTGAAGCGGAGTACATAGCTGCTTCTGAAGCAGCGCAGGAAGGAGTCTGGATGAAGGAGTTCATCACCGACCTAGGAGTCATTCCAAGTGCGTCAAGCCCGATGACTCTCTTATGTGACAACACTGGTGCTATTGCTATTACCAAGGAGCCCAGGTTTCACAAGAAGACCAAGCACATCAAGCGCCGTTTCAACTCCATCCGGAATTATGTTCAGGATGGAGACATAGATATTTGTAAAGTGCATACGGATCTGAATGTAGCAGACCCGTTGACTAAACCTCTTTCACGAGCAAAACATGATCAACACCAGAACTCTATGGGTGTTCGATTCATCACAATGTAACTAGATTATTGACTCTAGTGCAAGTGGGAGACTGTTGGAGATATGCCCTAGAGGCAATAATAAAAGCATTATTATTATATCTCCTTGTTCATGATAATTGTCTGTTATTCATGCTTGAATTGTATTGTACGGAAACAACGATACATGTGTGAATACACAGACCACAATGAGTCCCTGGTAGGCCTCTAGTAGCCAGCTCGTTGATCAACAGATGGTCACGGTTTCCTGACCATGGACATAGGATGTCAGTGATAACAGGATCACATCATTAGGAGAATGATGTGATGGACAAGACCCAAACTTGAGCATAACACGAGATCGTATAGTTCGTAATGCATAAGCTTTTCAGTGTCAAGTATTTATTCCTTAGACCATGAGGTTGTACAACTCCCGGATACCGTAGGAGTGCTTTGGGTGTGCCAACCGTCACAACGTAACTGGGTGGCTATAAAGGTACGCATCGGGTATCTCCGAAAGTGTCTGTTGAGTTGGTACGAACCGAGACTGGGATGTTGTCACTCCGTATGACGGAGAGGTACCTCTGGGCCCACTCGGTAAGACATCATCATAATGAGCTCAATGTGACTAAGTAGTTAGTCACGGGATGATGGATTACGGATCGAGTAAAGAGACTTGCCATAACGAGATTGAACGAGGTATCGGGGATACCGACGATCGAATCTCGGGCAAGTACCGTACCGATGGACAAAGGGAATAACATACGGGATTGAGTGAATCCTTGACACAGTGGTTCATCCGATGAAGATCATCGAGGAACACGTGGGAACCAACATGGGTATCCAGATCCCGCTGTTGGTTATTGACCGGAGAGTGGTCTCGGTCATGTCTACGTGTCTCCCGAACCCGTAGGGTCTACACACTTAAGGTTCGGTAACGCTAGGGTCGTAGAGATTAATGCACGTGGAAACCCGAATGTTGTTCGGAGTCCCGGATGAGATCCCGGACGTCACGAGGAGTTCCGGAATGGTCCGGAGGTAAAGATTGATATATGGGAAGTCCAGTTTCGGCCAACGGGTGATCTCCGGGGGTCACCGGGAGCGTCCCGGGACCACCGGAGGGGCCCCGGGGGTCCACCGGGTGGGGCCACCCCTCCCGGTGGGGCCCCCAGGCCGCGAGGGGATGTGTCCAGCCCTCAGGGCTGGCGCACCACCAAGGGAGGCCCACCTCCCCTGTGCCTAGGGATTAACCCTAAGGGGAGGGGGGGCCACCACTTGCCTTGGGGGAGGGGGACTCCTCCCTGGCCGCCGCCCCCCCTTGCAGATTGGATCTGCAAGGGGCTGGCGCCCCCCCTGGCCCCCTATATATATGTGGGGGGGAGAGGGCAGCCGAACCTCAGCCCTGGCGCCTCTCCCCCTCCAGTCACACCTCCCAACTCCTTTGCAGGGCAGCCCGGCGAAGCCCTGCTGCGACATCCACTGCATCCGTCATCACGCCGTCGTGCTGCCGAATCTCTGACGACTTCTCCTCCCCCCTTGCTGGATCAAGAAGGAGGTGACGTTGCTACACCGTACGTGTGTTGAACGCGGAGGTGCCGTCCGTTCGGCGCTAGATCATCGGTGACGAAGAACGTGAAGAGTACGACTACTTCATCCTTGCTTCGTTGAAAGCTTCCGCATGCAATCTTCATAACGGTATGTAGATGCACTCTTAGTTGCTCGTTGCTAGATGCCTCCATACTTGGATCTTGGTGAAGACGTATAAATTTTTTGATTTATGCTACGTTCCCCAACAGGGTCGTGCGGTATATCTTCCATCCTTGAAAGATTATCCGCCACTGGATTGTCTTCCCCTTTCCTATCAACAATCTGCAAATCAAATTCTTGAAGAAGGAGTACCCATCTGATAAGCCTTGGCTTGGCATCCTTCTTTGTCATAAGATACTTAATAGCAGCATGATCAGTATGAATAATAACTTTGGAATCAAAAATATACTGCCTAAACTTATCACAAGCAAAAACTACAGCTAAGAATTCCTTCTCGGTAGTAGCATAATTTCTTTGAGCACTATCAAGGGTTTTACTAGCATAATGTATAACATTCAATTTCTTATCAACTCTTTATCCTAAAACAGCTCCAACAGCAAAATCACTTGCATCACACATAATCTCAAAAGGTAAATTCCAGTCAGGTGGTTGTACTATAGGAGCAGTTATTAAAGCTTTCTTAAGGACTTCAAAAGCTTCCTTACAATTTTCATCAAACACAAAAGGAACATCCTTCTGGAGAAGATTAGTGAGGAGTCTCGAGGTTTTAGAAAAGTCTTTAATAAATCTTCTATAAAAACCTGCATGATCGAGAAAACTGCGAATACCTTTGATGTCCCTTGGATAGGGCATCCTTTCAATAGCTTCTATCTTGGCCTTGTCCACTTCAATTCCACTTTCGGAAATCTTGTGACCAAGAACAATTCCTTCATTAACCATAAAGTGTCACTTTTCCCAGTTGAGTACCAAATTTGTCTCCTCGCATCTCTGCAAAACTTTATTAAGGTTGTGAAGACAATGGTCAAAAGAAGTTCCATAGACGGAGAAATCGTCCATGAAGACTTCCATAATATCCCCGCAGAAACCATGAAAGATAGCAGACATACACCTTTGAAAAGTAGCAGGGGCATTACATAAACCAAAAGGCATACGCCTGTAAGCATAAGTACCAAAGGGACAAGTAAAAGTGGTCTTCTCTTGATCGGCAGTGTTAACATGAATTTGAGAGAAGCCAGAATAACCATCGAGATAACAGAAGTGGGTATTTTTGGATAACCTTTCAAGCATTTGGTCGATGAACGGCAACGGGTAGTGATCCTTCCCGGTTGCCTTGTCCAACTTCCTGTAACCAATACACATTCTATATCCAATAATAATTCTGTGAGGTATTAATTCATTTTTATCATTAGGAACCACAATTGTACCTCCTTTCTTAGGAACACAATGTACCGGACTTACCCACTTACTATCAGCTATAGGGTAGATAATACCTGCGGCTAGAAGCTTGAGAATCTCAGTTCTCACGACATCCATCATCTTCGGGTTCAACCGTCGTTGATGATCAACAATTGGTTTAGCATCAGGCTCAAGGTTGATAGTATGTTGACAGATAGATGGACTAATCCCCTTAAGGTCATCAAGGGTGTAGCCAATTGCGCCTCGGTGTTTACGGAGTACTTCCAATAATCACTCGTCTTCATATCCTGAAAGGTTAGAATTGATAATAACAGGATATACTTTCTTTTCATCTAAATAAGCATACTTGAGCGTATCGGGAAGAGGTTTAAGATCGAACACCGGGTCTTCTTTCGGTTTTGATAAAATTCCCAAAGGTTCAACCGGAAGGTTGTACTTTAAGATAGCAGGCTGCCTCAAGAATATCTCATCTAGTTCATTTCTTTCCTGCATATGCAAATCATTCTCGTGGTCCTCCATGTATTGCTGCAAAGGATCATTAGGGGGAATAGCAATAGAGGCAATACTTTCAATAATTTTATCATCACTAGGTAAATCAGTACCACGAGGCTGCTTAGAGAACTTAGAAAAATTAAATTCATATGGCTCACCATCGAATTCAACAGAAACTTTACCTTTCTTGCAATCTATTATAGCTCCACAAGTTCTAAGAAAAGGTCTACCAAAAATAATGGGACAAAAATTGTCCCTCTCTGAACCAAGTACTAGAAAGTCGGTAGGGTATTTTACCTTTCCACATAGGACTTCAACGTCCCTCACAATTCCGATAGGAGAGATAGTTGTTCTATTTGCAAGATGAATAGTAACATCAACTTCTTCAAGTTCACAAGGGGAAATCTCACCGATGATCTCTTCATAAAGTGAATAGGGGATAGCACTTGCACTCGATCCCAAATCGCATAGCCCATAATAATTGTGATCTCCTATTTTAACAGATACCACTGGAGTACCTGAAATTGGGCCTTTATTCTTGGCTGTGACAAGGTTAGTGGAAACAGCACAAAAAGTTATATTGGAATTCAAAACATCATTAGTAGCAAGGTCTTTAATCAATGCAACTTGAGGATCGACTTTGATCTGGTCCTCAGGCTCATCAACTCTTCTCTCACTTTTATTTATTATGCCTGTCACAAGAGAGTGCTCCCTTATCCTTGTGGGAAAAGGAGGCTTTTCATATATAACTGCAGGCAAAATAGGGTCAGCAACATAAATATCAATAGGTGGTTCTTTAAAAGGTTCATGGTGTTGGTCTCTCTTCTTTTTGAAAGAATCAACGTGAGAGGCAAAATTCTTACACAAATCAATCACTAGATGGGAATCAAGACCAATCTTAGAGCAAAAAGTATTGAAGTAATCTGTTTCCACATAGCTCTCAATATAATCATGTTCATAATTTATAGCGGGTTCAATACCTTTATCAATTTCCCAATCTTCGGTATTCCTCTGGATTCTTTCAAGGAGATCCCACCTTTCTTCAACACTCTTCTTCTGAAACACCCCACTAGAGGAGGCATCCAGCATCTCCTTATCCTGACGAGAAAGTCTGGCATAAAAATTTGTAAGTATAATTTCCTTGGGAAGCTTATGAATAGGGCATTTGAGCATTAGGGATTTCAATCTCCCCCAAGCTTGAGCAATGCTTTCTCCGTCACGAGACCTAAAGTTATAGATATAATTCCTGTCTCGATGAATTTCATGAAGAGGATAAAACTTAGTATAAAAGAGAGACATAAGCTCCTGCCAGTCAAGCAAGTGTGAGTTATCGAGAAGCCCATACCAATCTGAAGCTTTATCTATAAGTGATACGGCAAACAATTTCCTCATGACAAACTCCCTCGATACACCTGCAAGCTTAAATAATGAACATAGTTGTGACAGATATAGCAAGTGTTCACCGGGATGTCTGTCTCCTGCATAACGATTAGCCAAAACATAATCGATAATACCAGCTGGTATTTTATAAGGCACAATTTCAGTAGGGGGAGGATCAACCACCACAGGTGTGGGGCGTCTTCCCGCAAGCAACGATCCAATAATAGGGTTGTCCATAAGGACAAGGAGCAGCAAATAGCAAAAACAAAAACAGAATTATAAAAACTTTCTTACCAGTTTCACTTTACCAATAGCGCTACGCTCCCCGGCAACGGCGCCAGAAAACGGTACTTGATGACCCACAACCGTAAGGGATCTATTGCAGCGTTTTCGATAAGTAAGAGTGTCGAACCCAACGAGGAGCAGAAGGTATTGATAAGCGATTCTGAGCAAGAAATTACTGCAAGCACTGAAAGATAACTTTTAGGGGTTTTCTCGGTATAAGCAACAGGAAAGTAAAAGCAAGTAATGTAAAAGGTACTGAGAGTAACAAGTGGCCCAATCCTTTCTTGGCAAAGGAGAGGCCTAGCAACTGAACTTATAAAGGCTAAAGCGTTCTTGAGGACACACGGGAGAGGTAGTCATGTGCTTTCGCCATATTCCGTATCGATACTATGTTATGTGTTGATAAGTGTTGAGTGGGTGGATCTATGCTAGTGCACTCTCTAGACTAAGATGAATGCACTCTTATTATTAAACACCTTGCAAGCATCCGCAAATACAAGATAGAATTTAAGGCAAAAGCCTAACCATAGCAATACGATCAAGGATCCATTATTCCCTTATGCAAAAGCGTGCGAACTGGGGTTCAGGTTTCTGTCACTCCGGCAACCCACCATAAGCATTCTTTATACACAATGTATTCTCCTAGGTCCTTAATAAGGCGAAGTGTTGGGTGTTCGACTCACACAACACCACTAGTAGAATGACAACACAACTTAAATATCAAACAACACATATTACTTCAACAGCATATGACTACTAACAACAAGACTTTTCCCATGTCCTCAAGAACTAAGGTAACTACTCACGAGACATAAAAGAGATCATGATCAATGGGGATAAATATGTGATAAACAATCTGGACATAATAATAATTCTCCAACAAAACTCAATAGCATTCACCACAAAGTAGTAATCAACACCGATGGAGTAGAGAGGATAGGTAGTACGAGTTACAACACGAGTTGCGATGGTAAGATGAGATTTGGATGAAGATGGAGATGGTGCTGGTGTTGGGGATGATGTTGATGATGATTTGGATGATGCCCGTGACGATGGTGATGACAATGGCGATGATCTCCCCTTCCGGGAGGTGATCTCCCCGGCGGAATATGCCCGCCGGAGATGCCCTTTTCTTCTCTGTAGGTTTCCGCCTCGAAGCGGCGGCGGAACTCCGTAAAAAGTCCCGTGCCTAGGGTTTTTGGATAACGGAGAACATATATGCAAAAGGGGGCGGCCAGAGGTGGGCCAGGGGCTCCAGGCGCCCCCCCGGCGCGACCAGGGGGGCGCCCCCAGGCCGCCTGGGCACCCTGTGGCCCCCCTCTGACTCCCCTTTTGCGTGTCTTCGTGATCCGTCTGAAAAATACCTCCCGTCAATTTTCAGGTCATTTGGAGGTATTCTTCTTCAGCAACTCAGCATCCACTTTTTCCTGCTGAATCCTGCGTCTGCTGTTCCGGCATCGGAAAGTTTGCAATCTATGTAAAATAGACCAAAACAACATAAGAACATCATCATAACGTGAAATATATCAATGAATAAGGATAAATTATGATACAAAATAGTGATGCATTTTGGACGTATCAGACCGTGCTCCGCACCCTCAAGGAGGAAGTTACTGAAGTGGACTCCGACGGGAATCCAACGGCGCCCGAACGAATAGTCAAGGGGTACTCGCTTCAGCTCGGGTGCATTCTCCGGAGCACCGTCTCAATCAACACCGAGAACCTGAGGCATCCTGACCGAGGGAATTTGCGCAACCTGCTCTTCACGAAGCTGCACGAACGATACAAGTTCCCCGCTGAATTTGAAAACACAAGCCTCAAAGGGAATAAAGTGAACAATCCTGCCCTCACGAAGATGAGCAAGGCCCTGTCTACTTGGAAAAGCAATGTGAAGAGAATGATCGAGAAAGGTGAGAGTTATGAGAAGATCAAGGAGAAAAATCCTTCGATTACCGAAGATGACTACAACGACTTCAAGATCAATTGCTCGAGCACCGCAAACTCCGAATCAAGTCAGTGGGGGAAAGAAATGCGGGAGCTGAACTTAGGGGAACACACACTCGGTCCCGGCGGTTACAGAGTGGCGGAGCCTATATGGGACAAGGAGGAGGCGGACCGTGCCAAGCAAGGCCTACCGCCCCTCTTCGATAAATACGGTGACAAGCAGACCAGGAACTTTGTCAGGCCCCGGTACAAGAAGGACCCGAAAACAAAGGAGCTTACCACGGATCCGAAGACCAGGGTGCTTGAGCTTGTTCTGGTAAGGAATACACCCCCGCGTAATTAGCTTCATATGGTTGCATTCTAATTAATGAAGCCAAATTTCTAAATGGTTCACATTCCTTCCTCAGGCGACTGAAAGCAGTAGCGCGGGGTCGACTAAGAGCAACCCTTGGGACACCACTCTAAATAGGGCGTTGAATGTAATGAAGAACAAGGATAAGCTCAGTAAGCCGACATCAGCTGGTCGTGTGGCCGACAAAGGCTTGTCGACAAAATGGTCGTCATACTATAACACTGGTGGGCGAATGGAGGAAAAGACCAGCTCGGAAAGCCAGGCGCGCGAGGTTCAAGAACTCAAGGCACAGGTGGCGCGGATTCCGGAGATTGTCCAAGAGCAAGTGCAACAACAACTCGGAGCGACGATCACCGCCATTGTGCCTACCTTGATCGAGGGGTTGAGTGCGTGGATTGCCGGCGGCCAACAGGGGCCTCCCCCGATTCCTAGCTTCACGGCCAACAACTCGCAAAACGCGATGGCGGGGCCATTGGTGTCTTCGGCGGAGGCGGCATTGGTGTCTCCGACGCCGGCACGGGAGCTTAATGCACCCGGGTGTACGCCGGCCGGCACCTCTGCAGCAAGCGGCCCCTCCGTCAACTGCACGCCCACCGTTGGCGGTGACTCGACATTAGCCGAGCTCGACGCCATCATCACGGTAACTAATTAAGCCTCTCTCGGCCGAGGACTTCATCTCCTTGCCTTTGATTGGGCATCCCTGACGCCCTACATGTTTTCGCAGGGCGTCGCCGACGTTCCGTGCACTCTCCTGCACTTCGTGAACAATGAGTTGGTCGACGTCGCCAAGGGCAAAATCGTTCAACCGGGCAACTCCTTGTTCCACGGTACCCAGATGCCACCCAACTTGTTTAGGGTTCAACTGGTTCGGGTGCTGCCAGGCTGCGACGAGTTGTTACCTCCGATTCGACCCGTCGGGGCCGGCGATGATGACGTGATGACCCTCAGCGCCTGCCTGAGCTAGCCCCTGCTTTGGCCGAAGACAACACCGCCAGTCGTGCCGGCGCCAAGTCGGCCCCATGGCAAGACCGCCGCAACGGTGCCGGACATCCCTATGCCACTGGATCCAAACATGCATATGGCACAGGATCAGAACGACGACGACGACGATACATTTGGCAACGTCGATCAGTACTTTGCCGATCATGGGTACGGTGGCGACTTCATGGGGCCTCCTTCTCAAGAACCCAACCCAACAAAAGACGTGCGCGATCTAGCTGGTACCACGGAGAAGCCAAGTTGCAACAGGCGTCGTCTGCCGTTCAGCTCTCAGGAGATGCCTCCAGCTGCCGACTTCACCGAGCCTCAGATAGGCGAGGTGCGAAATATTATCAGCCCCAATACACTCAAGAAGGTGGTCTGTGAGTAGAACTCGGTCCCATTACAGGAGAAGAAGAAGGCACGCAAAAGAAAGACTAACAAGGGTGCGAGCCAGCCGGCACCGAGTACGATCCGTGCTCAGGACGGGCCACCTTCACCTGAGGATGTAATGAGGAGGGTGCATGTGGTGGGTAGGCCGATGCTACCGAGAAATATGCTCGATGCTGCAACCGGTGCTATGCGGAGTCTGCATGACAGTGTTCTTTCTTTGGAGAAGCGGCGTCTCAGAGAGAAGGATGTGGCATACCCGGTTTTCACGGCCAAGGTGCCAGAGGGCAAGGGCTTTGTGGATAACTCCATCGGGGGTACGATCGTCCTGCGGTTTGATGTCATCCACGCTATGTTGAACCTTCATCTGCTGCACTACACCTTCGTTCGGCTATTTTCGCTGAGTATGGAGATGCGGATCATTCGCGACAAGACCCCGGACATTGTGATAGTAGACCCCTTCTACACGCGTGCCAAGATCTTGGGCAGCGCTGGGGACCGGCAAGTCGCGAGTTCTTACCTCGAAGGCGTCATTCTAGCAAACCGAGATAAGGATAACTTCCTCGTGCCTTACTTTCCCGAGTAAGTCCTCCCCTAAACCGCCCCATAACATATGAATTCTTAGAATTTGATCGTTTTTCTTTTAACATTCCGTGTTTTCTGCAGTGACACACATTGCACGCTCATCCTCCTAAGCCCCAAATATTCCATGGCCACGTATTTCGACCCGGACCGTCAGTCGAACGTAGACTACACAAATGTCAAGAAGGTTCTTGATGATGTTCTCCCTGGCTACGCCAAATCTGGAGGCACCTTCACCAGGCCTATTCGTAAGTACGGCAAGCACGTGTTCTCCCACAATACGACGTTCTGCTGCGTCAAGCAGCTGCCTGGCGGTCAGAAGGGTGCCTACTATGCCATCCATCACATGCGGGCGATCGTACGGGACCATCATCAACTTCTGCTACCGAGTAAACTCAAAGATTGGGCCGCGAGCGTGTCGGCAATCCAGGACGCGGACATCAGACAAGAATTCTTTCGCATCCAGTCGGAGTTTGCGGAAATCATCCATCAAGATGTCCTTCGTACCTCGGGGCAGTTCTACCTCAGAAATCAACTGTCCAACAGTGACATCGACACAATGCTACAAATGCAGGCTGACAACGCCCGTGATTTCATGACTCCCACGATAGACGGCGGCTTCATCCACGCTCCGGTCCCTTGAGTCGAGTCGAAAGCAGTGATGAACTTGTAGTATGTCTCTTTGGTTTCGAGAGTCGTTCAACTTAGATGTAATCGATGCTATTAATGTCTTGCTTTTCTCTTCCGATCGTTCTGTTGCATACTTATATATTGCTTATGTATTGTCTGTGAATTGGTACTAACGTTTCGTTTGGCTAGTGCATAGCGATGCCATTGTATGTCGTGTACAAGGGTAAGGTTCCCGGAGTCTACGACGACTGGGAGGAGTGTCGGAGATAGGTTCACCGATTCAGCGGTAACAGTTACAAAGGGTACACCACTAGGGCCGAGGCCGAATCTAGATACGCCCGCTATCTAGCGGGAGAGGGGAGGGAGCGTTGGAGGAACCGGATGAAGACGAGTTTCATCGTGATGATGCTCATCGTGATGACCGCAGCTCTCTTCTATGTGATGGTAGTTTAGATGATCGATATCGACTTGTAATATGAAGACAAACTCGCTACTCGCGGTCTCGAGACTTATAATATAATGTTCTATCTTTGTTCGGTCTTTTCAATTTGGAGACTAATATGATGAATTGTATTCGGAGACTAATATGATGAATTGTATTCAGAGACTAATCTTCTATTGTATTCGATGAATCTGTTGTTGATGTGTGCTGTCTATATTCTGTCCAATTATACATTTTGTAACCTGTGCAAAAACAGAAAAAAAAAACCTAATATTCATACTAATGGCGCATCACATCACAGTGCGCCATTAGTATGCCAAAGGATACTAATGGCGCATCATTAAACAGTGCGCCATTAGTATGCCGAAGTTACTAATGGCGCATCTTGTTGTTGTGCGCCATTAGTATGCCAAAGCACCTGGGTATACATGGCCCCCTGGGAGGCATACTAATGGCGCACTGTTGTATATACTAATGTGCATCTGAGGTGCGCCATTAGTATACCAGATACTGAGGTGCGCCATTAGTAAAATATACTAATGGCGTGGCACTAATGGCGCACCACTAATGCGCCATTAATGGCCAAATTAGGTGCGCCGTTAGTAGGCCTTTTCCTAGTAGTGGCCAAATCATAGCCGATTTTATTACTGAACATCAGATTAATGGCATGCATAATATTGATGTTAGACTTGTCTCTCTAGTACTATGGGGATTATGTTTTGATGGTTCAATTTGTAGCAATGGCCAAAGTGTTGGTGTTGTTTATATATCTCCTTATGGCACTATTTTTTGAAGCCTCATGCCGCTTAGAATATTTTTATGCACGATTAATCAAAGCCGAATATGCATTGTTATTCGGATTGAATCTTTTTACTTGCTATAGGTGCTACACATATTGAGGCTTTCGGTGATTCGCTATGAGTAGTGCAACAAATATCCAAGGGTTATCAATGTTTTGACGAATCACTTATAGTTTATCTTCGGTTATTTCTAGATGCAAAATTTACCTTGGTTTTCTTTAAAAAAAATCATATATGTAGACATGAAAATTCAAAAGAATTGGCACAGCAAACATCCGGCTACTATATTAATCATGTTGTATTGCATTTCTCTCAATAGCCGATGCTTAGTCTCGTCAACATAGGTAAGGCCGAACCAAGGTCCACAGCTTCGGCCACTAATGATTTTTTTATGCAGGCGAAAGTAAGGATTGGAGAAAGTTTATTGTTGATTATCTACAAAATCCTAGCAAAAGGGTGAACAATATGGTTCGGAGGATGACCTTGAGATACATATCTATGGAACTTTATCACCGGATTGTTAATGAAGATGAGAAGGTTTCACCCAAGTTTGCATCAGAAAGTTCACACAAGACATGGCCAATATATACTTATCATCCTAAGAACATATAAATGGCCGATGGAGTGTTGACATCGTCCTTAGAACAAACTTGGTACAAGTTATTTTTCGGCACACTAGCTTTGCCGAAAAACAGGGGGGCATGTGTTGACGCCCAAAAGTGGCACGTTTATAAAGAGTGGCTTGAAGCTATGTCAAGATTAATTCAAACTTACTATTGAAAGTCATCATGAGATGGCTCTCTTCGAGAAGATCAAGATGAATGTGAAGATGGTCTAAAACGGAGCTCGGATGTAGAAGTTATGACAAGTTCAGAGATGCTCATGTCAACATCAGATTAAAGAATGGCTAGAAAACCAATTAAGATGGCTTCAAATGGAGAATGTTTCAAGATGAAAGTTGTGTGTCTCGTCGAAACGATCGATTTTGATATAAATATCGTCCCAATCCAAAGTCGTATGCAAAAGTTAGGGCCCGCAGAGCGCGACCCTCGAGTGAGCAAAATATGACGCCCGGAACCACACACATATGTGGGTATGTCTGATGAGCTACGTGAATAATTAGCTATTTTGCGCGAGCGATTTGACCCTCGAGATGATCTTTGATGAAAAAACGTTCAACATGAAAGTTCTTCGTCTCGTCGAAACGGTCAAGATTACTTTTGGACTCGTTCCCATCCGAGGTCGTTTACCACCACAAAAAGACCCGCAGTGTGCAATAAGTTATAGACCGAACAATTTTGGAAAGTTCGGATAAAACCAATCCGAATTTGACTAGGGTTTTGGACGTGAATCCAAACCTTTTCCTTGCACGAGAAGTCCAGCCGCCTCTTATATACCTAAGGGGTAACGGTCGATTGAACAACACACAATCGATCAACTCATCTACCACTCTTTACCTTTACTTTTACCTTCTCCCATGTTCTTCTTCTTCCTCGTTCTCCGTGCGTTCTTCTTCATTCCAGGGCGGCGAACCTCGAGGCCCTAGGGACGATCAGGTCGACCTAGGGCAGCCCATAGCCGCCGCGCGCCCTGACGGGGTTCCTCCCGGGCGTGTGGGGTTTCGGGTCCTCAAAAGCGCCCGCCGGATTGCTTGCGTACCGCGCTTCCGGGCGGGTCTCCTTCGACGTGAGCTGCGGTGCATCACCCCCGACGTCGAGAGTACACAGTGACGTGTTCGTGTGCGAACATTCTCCTTCAAATACCATTTCTCGTGCAAGTTTAAGCACTTATCTTCTGCATAGCAATACCTCAGTCCAACCTCTACTTTGATCCGTCATCGAGTATTACCCCCTGGTATCTCGAGATTATCACGAAACTGCATAGCTTCTTATGAGTTTTTCATTATGTACTACATTCTCACTGACTCCATTTTTTCTCGGGTTCTGAGTTGTTTGACACTCAAGGATATCGATAACTGAATCGAGTCCGCACCACGACTAAACAACTCTTAGTAATCTTCTTTACTTACGAGTTTGTACTCAATCCGGAATTCCTAGCCTGCTCGGTTGTATCATTATCGTGTTGATTTTAACTATGCTACCTGGTCCTTATTCCCGGAGCACAACTTTCGACAATGAGCTAAGCTTATGTCGATCTTCCTTGTCTTATCGTTTCACCACGAACAACAAGCTTGATTCTGAGTTGGTGTCGTGTCCGTGGTTCCAATAATCTTTCGCTGCATCAACCATTTTGCTTGTTGTAGTCGCTGTTCGGTTGCTTCTTCATGGAGCCTCTCGACAAAATTTGTCGTCATCATCTTCATTATTTTGACCCCTTCTAGGATATCAACCGAATTCTTGATGATAAGTGCCATCCTCATTTCATTGGTAAATTGAGTTACCATCGACAACATCCTTACCTTCCCTGCATCACATACTTGTTCATGTTATGGATGCAACTTGCCATCTAGCTTGTATTATGTTCTACCTTGCAGTATTACCGTCTTTTATATCAAGGATGTTGTGAGAATTCCTCCACCTCTTAAGAATTCTTGATATAGTAGTACTTCTCACCATCTCCATTCATTTCTTGGTTCCCGTGTTGTTTCTAGCTGGAATACCGGCAATTGAACTATGATGTGTGAATTCAAAACTTCTAGCAACCCTATTACTTTGAAGTAAATGATCGGTAGTTTCATTCCAAGTCTTTTATTCATTGAGTCGCCATTCTAACATTGATCGTGCAACCCATCCCATAGTTTGGGTGCACCTTTCAGTCAATGTTTAATTGTGTATGCTATCCTCAAGCATACATCATTATATCATTTGACCTGACAATTGTCATCTCTTTGTTAACATAATTGTGGAAATCTCGATAAATTGTCACTGACTTCATCATCCACATCCTCATCTTCCCCTTTGTTAATGATGAACTCTTGTTTTGGAACTTGCTTCTATAGTTCATTTTCGGAGAATCTTATAATGCCATCTCGTCAATGTGCACATTTTCTTCTCAGGCATCTCGAGTTTGAGGTATCCGGACACAAATCGGATCTGAAATTCGATCACATATGATGGTTGGAACATTTTCCAAGAGTTATAACGTTTGTCTTTTATATGACCCGGTAGGGTGACGTCATGCCTAGCACACCTGGCCGGAGGACCTATTGTTATAGATTCCTTTTTGGCAAGGTTAGCCATTCTTCCACGAGGAAATTGTAAGACTTATTTTATAAGTTGTTCCTGATGGATCCTTTGTGTATCTGAAGTCCTACCTTTTCTTGAAGACCATGTCAATGCTGTCTCAAAGCATGTCTGTGGTACTCCGATCTTCAATAAGAACATTTGAAGCACAATGCAAAATTTTCATTATCAATTATCCAAACACCATTGTATGGGTAATGTCATGCAATTTCTCTATGCTCACATAAAGGGTTTTCTACTTTATATCCTTTCATGGTTATCATGCTCTGCTTGTCTTTGGGAAGGATATACTTGTGTGTAATCACATTTTCCTTTTTGTTGGTTTCTTTAACCCTTCTTTGATCTATATGATCTAAGCAGTAATAATTCAATGCTTATGTAAATAGCTCGGTGTAGAACTCTGTTAGGGAGACCCTGTTACTACTGTTGATGATATTCCGGTAACCGTCAGCATATGAGAATTTTGCCTATTGGTCTGCCTCGTTCAACGAGCAGGAAAATGGTTCTCTTCGTCCCTCGTCCTTGGTACCAACATTGTTGCCAACATAACTAACAGACTATCCTCTGACATGCCTTGCTTGCATGATCGTGCAACACGTCACCGTCCTTCCTACTTTAACCAACATGGTGGGCCCATAACCCACAATTCCACAGGATCGAAACCCGACTCTCCTGTACACCCCTGTTTCCAAAGTTACTCCTCACGCTTGGCTTCGTATGTAGATCACGAGCCACCTTCCTAGAGATGATCTACTCCGGTACCAAATGCAACATTTATTTTTGTTGCTCTGAATCCCTTTCATCGTCTGATTAGGCATCGAACAATAGCCTGCCAGCTCGAAACTTCTCATGGTACCTTCTTACTTTGCTCTCAATATTTTCTTAAGTTTCAATTCGATAGTTACTTTCCGCCACCCTCCATGATGTTATCTACCAGATAAGCAACCTTGTAGAGGTCCGTCCTTCCGAAGGTACCCTTTAACCTTTTCGTAAGTACGATGGAATTACCGAAGAAAGGATGAGGACTTCATCATGAAACCCTGATGCAGCAAATTGAAGACCTCAACGTAATGGATCAACCTCTTCGATGACGACTTCATCACGATACACTGATGCAGCAAATTGAAGACCTCAACGTCACTAGAACCGCCCCCCTTACCCCCGTCTCTTAAATCTCGGGACGAGATTTCTTGTAGTGGAGGAGATTTGTAACACCCCCGGTAATATGCTACAGTAACCTCACCATAATGATGTCATGTCATCACAATTATTTTTCTAAACCTCACTTGTTCAAAACCCAGTTCAAATTCAAATTTAAAATAAAGCCAAAACTAGTAATTCCTTGAAAGGCTAAAAAAATATTTTCAATGTGGCATACAATCCCTAAGTATTAGTAAAACTAATATCAACTCCATTTGGATGCCCAAATTCCCCTGGCAATTATTTTAGTGGACCAACAATGTTATATAGACTCATTTAAATTCAAAACTACTTTTAAACAATTCCAATTGGACCCAATCTTTTTGTGATAGTTCAAGATATTGCAAAGTATTTTTGGGACAAGTCTCTTATTTTACAAAAAATATTTACTGTATAAATGAAATGCAAAATAAAAGTCCTCTTCCTCTGTTCACCTCAGCCGTGTGGACACCGCTCAAAAAAAAAACCTCAGCCGTGTGGACGCTTGGCTCCCGTCCACGGCGCCGATGTCCACGTGGCGGCCATCCGACAGCTCCCCGATGCCCTCCTCAGCGCGCCGGAACCCCTCTTTCCTATCCTCCTCGCTCTCTCCCTCGCCAGATTCGCCGCGGCGGACACCCCTCCCCGAACGTCTCTATCGCCGCCCACCGTCGTCCACGCAACCACCGACCGGCCCTCATGTCACCTACTTCGTTAACATCGACCCGTTAGAGCTCAGCATCGCCATAATGCCGGATCGGGACGCCGCCGTTCCTCCTCTTCGATCTACTCCCCTGCAGCTCCTAAGCTTCCACCGAGCAGTCGTGCCCTCTCCGCTCCTCGAATTGCCGCTCGTTGCTGCTGCTACCATTACCATCGTTGTTCCGCCGCCACTGCCATGCTCGACACCACTGTTGCCGCCCGTTTCAAAGCCCGGAAACGCGCTCAGTGCATCGCCGCGATGCCCCCAGCACCTAGAGTTCGCACGCATCCATGCCCATACGTCGAACCCGACGAGCTCCTGATTCGGCCTCCGCCATGGCTCATCGCCGGCGTCGATTCCGACCTTCCCAGATTGCGTGGTTGGCTCCATCGGATGCGCCTCTTCATGCTCGTTCAAACGAGCCCATGCCCTGTGCACGTTTTCCGATGAACTCCGGCGAATCAGCGCCGTGTATTTGGTCGTCGGCAGCGGGAGCTGGCCGCGCTAACTTGGCCTGGCCCGAGGGCCGAGGCCACCCCTTGGGTCACTGCCCGGTGGGACCCAGCGACCCGATTGACCCCGTTGACTCAGGTCAACGTGCTGACTGTGCACTCCAAGTCACTACCAATGGGGCCCACATCTCCCAAACTAATTAAGACCGAAATTAATTAATTAATGTAAATAGATACACTATAAGTAGACACTGATGTGTGGGTCGAGTAGGTTAATTAGTAAAATTTGATTAGTTTAAAACTATGTCAAACCCACTATCAATGACAGATGGGGCCCAAATGTCAGTTTGACCGGTCAACGGTCATAGTTGACCGCTGATGTCATTCTGACGTCATGCTAATGCAGTAAACCTATTTTTTATTTAAATTAAATCTGTTAATTCCTGTAAATGATTAAATCCTTTTTAAATTAATAAAAAAATTATAGCTCTGATGAAAATACTTTATACATGAAAGTTGCTTAGAACGATGAGGCGAATCCGAACATGCGGTCTGTTCGTTCACCACACATCCCTAGCATAGTGAACATTCAACAATCAACCTCCTTTTCATCTGCCGAAACGTCAAACAGCGGGAATACTTTCCCGGATGTTTCCCTCATTCGGTAGTAGCACCTAGTACCACGTTAGGGCACGCCTAGCATCGCTTAATGTCATGTCATGGATCGTCATGCATCTGTTTGCATTCTATTCATTGTTTCTTCCCCCTCTTCTCTCCGGTAGACTACGAGATCGACGCTCCTGCTGCCCCAATCGACTATGGTGTTGACGACCCCTCCTTCTCTGCCAAGCTTCCAGGCAAGCCCCCCCCTTTGATCATCCTGATATCGCCCATTCCTTTCTCTCTCTTGCTTGCATTAGATTTTGCTAATGTAATTGTTTGCTCATATTCTGATGCATAGCTTGCTTTTGTACCTACTTTGTTACCTACCTGTTTATCCTAAACTGCTTAGTATAGGTTGGTTGATGACCCACCAGTGACCCCCCACCTTGTCCCTGTTGCCCCCGCTGGATTACCAGATGACTTGATCAACATGATCGACGTCCAGGCCCCGACACCAAACATCACCCCCTTAGTTGTATGACTCTATAGAGTTACTATCGAGTGTTGAGGGTTATACCTCGTATAACACTTCTGATGAGATCTCTGTAGTGTAGCTATTCGGTCGTGGTCATCGAGGGTGATTCCTCCTTCACCACTCCCGATAACGACTCTGTCGTGCAACCCTTTAAGTGTGGACCATCGAGGGTGATTCCTCCAAGTCCACCTTGACGGTTACATCGAGTGGGAATCCATCGAGGGTGATTCCTCGGGTTCCCCCCTTGCTGTTTTGGACACACTAACACTTTGACTTTACCCCCAGAACCATGATGAAGTCGGGTCGGCCCTGAGGGGTACGCGTTAGTTGATGTGTAGCCGGGTTGACCTGAAGGGTACCCGCGAGATAATTACGTAGCACGGTCGGGCATTCTTAGCCCTTGCCGTAAGTCCACGAGACGGGGCGACGGGGTCACATGATCGTGAGTCTCTGCTCGTTACCACGCGCTCCCAAGACACTAACGGTTTGGATATTTGATCCGAATACTTTTCGCACTAACCAACACGCGGGAATAAGTATGTGCACTCTGCGGCGTATGCATCAGCCAAAGCTCATCAGACGTCAACGACTGAGTGACGAGCGCCGGGTTGGACTGCGTAAGCACCTGCCTTACTTAAGGAGGTAGCTAGGTCTGCTCACGGGCCGCCCACGCAACGTGCAGGAGTGCAAAGGGCGATGGGCCCAAGACCCCTGCGCGCTTAGGATGTAGACCGGCGTGCTGTCCTCTCTGATGAGCCTAGGTAGGGTTGTGATGTGTTTATCCACCGAGGGCGGGCATGACCTAATGGTGTGTCCGACCGGAGTTGATCGAGCGTGTTGGGTAAGTTGGTGCACCCCTACAGGGGAGATTGATATATTCGAATAGCCCTGTCCCCAGTTACGGACACTTGGAGTTGTATCCCGATCGATACAACTAGAACTGGATGCTAAGGCATGAAATGGATATGTGGCTTCGGGAGTCGAGAAAGGATCCCTGGGCGTTGATACAACAATATAAATATGACTTATGTTATACTACTCTACTCCCTCCTCTTGGTGCAAGACGGTGGTTTCCAAAAGATGCTAGTCTTCGATAGGACTAGCTTCCCTCCCTCTTATTCTGGCATTCTGTAGTTTAGTCCACTGATACTACCCCTTTTCATTGATACTGATGCATAAGTAGTGTAGATCCTTGTTTGCGAGTACTTTGGATGAGTACTCACAGTTGCTTTGCTCCCTCTTTTCCTCATTTTCCTTTCTTCTCGGTTGATGCAACCAGACGACGGAAGTCAGGAGCCAGATGCCACCTTTGACGACTGCTACTACCCCGAGGGTGCCTACTACTATGTGACGGCTGCCGACGAGCAGGAGTAGTTAGGAGGCTCCCAGGCATGAGGCCTTGCCTTTTCGATCATGTTACATTTGTGCTAGCCTTCTTAAGCTAAACTTGTTTAACTTATGTCTGTACTAAGATATTATTGCTTCCGCTGACTCTTGTGTTTTCGAGCTTAGGTATTCGAGCCCTCGAGGCCCCTGGCTTGTAATATAAAGTTTGTATTATTTTAATTGTGTCTAGAGTTGTGTTGTGATATCTCCCATGAGTCTTTGATCTTGGTTGTACACATTTGCATGCATGATTAGTGTATGGTCAAAACGGAGACGTCACAGGGGTGGGGGGGGGGGGGGACAT
>LR738709.1:725708501-725766880 GCA_902687465.1 Secale cereale | reverse complement strand
GACATAACAAGCAAAAAAATAATTCTAGCATTGCAATTTGTAAACATGATAAATATTTCGATGAGACCATATGGTCAATCAACAATGCAAAGAATGTCTCTAATTTCATCAGAACTAAACTTTGACTCTAGAATCTTGTGTCGTGCGTGCCTAATATAGGGTACATATTTGACGCTAGAATCTGCGTGTCAGAACTAAATTTGACGCTACAATATATCCAAGAAGATCAAACAGGACTGGGCAAACAAAAAAATAAATACAAATGGGTGACAAACGGACAAATTAAATCCAAACAGAAGAATCTGTGTGCCATGCCTAATTTAGGTTGCATATTTTTTTGAGGATAAACAAGAAATTATTGCCCTAATTAATTCCATCTAACTCAATACTGCTGTAGTAGTAGTAGTAGGGATCAGATCAGATTGGCATATAAATTACATGGCACAAATTAAAGAAGACTCCTGGTGGGCTGAACAAATTGCTATCTATTCTATTGAGACATGCATCATCAGACATGGGCTTGAGATTACCATTTTATTATAGAAAGAAGAAGAAAAAAAAACTAGTTGGTGAAAGAGCATTGTCAGTCACAGGTAATGCAAGCAAGCAAAATTATTAGGAGTAATTTGGCAGCCATACATACTCAACACAGACATGCAAAAAAGAGAGAGACCAGAGCATGTATATATGCTCTGCTGCATGCTTTGCCCATCATCATCCTCCTCATCCTCCTCATCCTAACATTACATTACATTGGTTTAGTTAGTTATTCCAAAGACCAGACAGACTCAATCTGAATCATCATCTCATCATCTTGTAGAGTAGAGTAGAGTTAGAGCAGACACACAGAAACAGCACATGTACATACACAACACATACATGGCTGGGAGCAGCACACAAGACACATTTTGACTTTCATTTACATCCACCAGCTAGGTAACCAACCAACCAATGCCTCATTTCATTTCGATTTCAACTTGAGTGGCTGGCTCACCAGCGCCTCCTTGATCCGGCTGAACACCACGCGCACCGGCACGCATGCCACCACCAGCTGCCCCGCCCCAGCCCCCGCCACCTTCCTCCTCCTCCTCTCCTCCTCGCCCCCTCCTCGCTGCCCCGGCGCGCCCAGGGACGACAGCCTCCGCATCTTCCTTGGTGACGTCACCGTCGATGCCGGCGTCTTCTTGCTGTGCGGCCGCCACGACTCGTCCTCCAACACCGCCTTCCTGCGCACGCTCCTCCTCGCCCGCGCCGGCCGCAGAGCCGCACCTACCCCCTCCTCCTTGCTGTGCGGCCGCCACAGCTCGTCCTCTGAGGCCTTCCGGCGGCTGCGCCTCGCTCGCGCCCTCTGCGCCGATGCCGGCACAGCACGCTGCGGGGCCTCCTCTTCCACCTCCTCCTTCACCTTCACCAGCCCGTTGGCGCCGCTGCTCGTCGAGGGAGGGTGGTCACCGCCGACGCCCGGGGTGGGAGGGTGGCGGCGTGCGGCGTCCCGTACCCGGTTGACGCTTGGGACGGGAGGGTGGCGGCAAGCGACGCCCGGCACCCCGTCGACGCTCGGGGCAGGAGGCTGGCGGCGCGCGGCGTCCGGCACCCCGTTGAAGCTTGGGGCAGGAGGGTGGCAGCGCACGGCGTCCCGTACACCGTCAACGCTCGGGGCAGGAGGGTGGCGGCAGGCGGCGTCCTGCACCACGTCGACGCTCGGGGCGGGAGGGTGGCAGCACGCGGCGTCCAGCACCTCCACGGAGACCGGGTACCCAACCACGGGCCTCCTGGTGGACCTGCTCATCAGGGACACAAGGGGCACGTGCCGCCCCTTGCTGCCCCCGCCGCATCCCGGCCCGCTGCTTATTTCCACGTCATACAGGGACGGGTTCAGCTGCAGGGTCTTGGTCCGCTTCACAGCAACATGGCACCTCAGATCTCTGCGCCGGGGCGGCGCCGGCTCCGACACCACAGGTGGCAATGAACCGGTCTTGCCGTTTGAATGATGCCTGCCTATAGTTCCAGAGGGCTCTTCAGGCTCGCACTTGATTTCAGACCGCGGCCACAGAGCCGCATGGACGAGAGCGTCAGGAAGCATCACAACAAGGCTTTTATCATCCTCATCAGGTGCGGCGGCACTCTTCGCCGTCCTTCTCTTCAAAAGGATAACCTCGTTGATTGGCGCCGCTTTGTGCTTCGCTGTCCTTCCCTTCCTGGCCCTGCCGCCGCCCTCATGGTCAGCAGAGCTCGTGGTTTTCTTCTTGGGATTTCTGGTGTCACATTGCGAAGACATGCCATTTTTGCTGCAGTTCGGAGCCCTCTTGGTGCATTCCAAGGTAGGAGGAGCCTTCGTTGGGGCACATGGTTGTTGGGCGTGCAAATGATCTGGCAAAAATTTAGCAGGTAAGTAATGCATTCCTCACAAGTGCAAAAGAGGGATGGAAAGAGAAACATTGCAGGATGTGAAGTGGTAGATAGGAACCCATCAAACACTCGGCACCACGGTTTAATTTATTTATTTCTGTAACAGATAGATTGTTCATCTATTCCAAATAAACTGTTACACATTCATGATTATATGCCAGACGCACTGTGAGCACCATGGTTTATTTTATTTATTTTCTGTAATAGATAGATAGTTCATTTATTCCAAATAAGTTATTACACATTCAAGACTATATGTCAGGCGTACTACCGTGAGCACTCTATATACTTCTCAACGGATGGCAGTGTTGGGTCATCCATTACATTGGTCAGCAAATAAGTTTGATTTTTTCTGTAAAAGATAGATACTTCATCTATTCCAAATAAACTTCATCTATTCCAAATAAGTTGTTGCGCATTCGTGAATATATGTCAGGCGTTCTGTGAGCATTCTATACTGGTCAACAGATAACACAAACCATAACCATTTATAATGATGAGCAGATGGCCAGTATTGGGTCAGGATTCAAGTTTAATTGACATAAAGGTGAGGGTCATGGCTTGTTCATACATACAAAAGAAGCACCATGCTTCCTTGGTCACACAACATTGGTGTAACTATATATATATATCTATTGCTGCACAGGGATTCAAGACTAAAACTGTAGTTGCTCTGAAACAACTAATGAAACAGTATTTCCACAGATAGCTATATAAGTAGTGAGTTAAGTGGCGACGGGCATTGTTGCCCACAAAGGATTAGAGAAGAATTTGCATTGCATCAACCAAGATAATAACAAAAACAGAGAGGAAACGGTTAGTTTACCGGGTTTCAAGATACTCGCTGCGGCGGCGGTGGCGGCGATGGGGGCATCGACAGGTTGATCCCCAGGACCATGGGCGAACGCATCCTCGAGTGGCCTGGGGACGCAGGAGGTTCCGTTGACACCCTTTGCTTGCTCCGGCTTGAACTTATCCAGCGACGTATCCAAGCCATTGCTGGGCTTGACTCCATTGCAGAGCTCTGAGAGCGGGCGGGACCTGTCCTTCTTCCTCAAGGCCCCGCAGGGCAGGTTGTTGTCAACCTGGTCCGCGGCAGGAGGCAGCTTGCTCCTCTTGGCGGGGGCGGCATCGTGGTGAGCCTGCCTGCTCCTTGTCATCTGGCCGGTGGTGGGCTTCTGGGGGGATCCGATGTCGGTGAGGTCCCTCATGCGCCTGGCGGCGGGCGCGTCGTCCTCGGAGTCGTTGGGCGTCTTGCGCTTCCTGGGCGGCGGCGGCGGCGGGGGGCAGGAGGGAGTTGGTGGCCTGGGCCGGAGGCGGAGGCGGGCCCGCTCGATGTCGAGGGCCTGGAGCACGGCGTCCTCCTTGCGGGCGTTCCTTGCGGAGCTGGCGGCGGCGGCCCTGCGGCGGCGCGCCGCCTGCTCCTCGGTCCGGCGGATGAGGTCGTCCAGGTCCGCCTCCCCGCATCGGAAGGGCTTGACGCGCTTGCTCCTCTCCAGGTTGCACCACTCGCTGCAAGGAAGGGAGGGAAAGGTGAGGCTTTGCGGAGAGCGGAGGAAGAAGAAGGGAGGAAGGCGGCGTACACGAAGGCGGAGCCGTCGCGGCGGCCGAGGAGCAGGATGGGGGTGGCCGGCGAGCGGGGCGGCGCGGGGCAGCCGTCGGGGAGCTCGAGGCGCGAGGCCACCCTGCCGGGCCACCACGACCCGTTGGGGCGGCGCACCCACACCAGCGCACCCACCGCCGACACATCCGCGTCGACGGCGCCGCGGACGCCGACGCCGTTCGCCTTCCCCATCTGCGGGCCAATTCGACCGATCTCCCTTCCGCGGAGCGAGCGGGGCCAGCACGGGCGCGCGCGGCGGGTGCCTCCGGCGCCGGCGCCGGCGACGGCGAGGTGGGGGGAGGAGGGGGGAGGCGCCGCGAGGGAGAAGAGGGGGGAGGAGTCCGCTCCAGTCCACCACACTGGCTATACTCTCTCTCTCCCTTTGCTGGGCCTGCGTGGGCCGTCAAGCCCACCGACCAGGCATCTATCTCTTCCTCCAACCCAGCCCGACGAGGCCCATCATCAATTAAAGTATCTACAGCCACAATATGCAAATCATAAATAAATAACACACGTCTTTCAAAATCGCAAATCCATGCAAAATAAATGCACGTCCATTATTCGATGATACAAATACACGTAACAATGAATACGCCACTTAAATAAAATTTATTCGTAGAGAAAAATACATATCTCAAACAAAAATTTATTCAGAGTGCATAATTAAACATAAAATTCAATGGATTTTAGTGTGGATCCATGTATGCATCTGTTGATCTCAATGTTGTTGATGCATCTCTACAAAGTTCACAAAGGCATCATTAATCCTTTTTGAAGGTAATGTGAGATTTGACCTATTAAGAAAGTCCCCATGGAAAAAAAATGAAGATGTACACAGGACACAGTATTACGCTAAACGCCATGAGCTATGGGCTAGGTTGCTCGTCAAGTCAACCTAAGTGTTTCGCATGTGTAATTCTGGCTTACACCCGTTGTATGCGAACGTTAGAATCTATCACACCCGATCATCACGTGGTGCTTTGAAACAATGAAACTTCGCAGCGGTGCACGCTTAGGTGAAACACATTTCTCGAAATTTTAGTGAGGGGTCATCTTATTTATGCTACCGTTGTTCTAAGCAAATAAGATATAAACATCATAAACATCACATGCAAATCATAAAGTGACATGATATGACCAATATCGTCTTGCGCTTTTAATCTCCATCTCCGAGGCGCGGCATGATCACCATCGTCATCGGCATGCCACCATGATCTTCATCATCATGATCTCCATCATCGTGTCTTCATGAAGTTGTCTCGCCAACTATTACTTCTACTACTATGGCTAATGATTAGCAATAAAGTAAAGTAATTACATGGAGTTTTTATTGAATCGTAGGTCATACAATAAATTAAGACAACTCCTATGGCTCATGCCGGTTGTCATTTTCATCGACATGCAAGTCATGATTCCTATTATAAGAACATGATCAATCTCATACATCACATATATAATTCATCACATCCTTTTGGCCATATCACATCACATAGCATACCCTGTAAAAACAAGTTAGACGTCCTCTAATTGTTGTTGTGTGTTTTACGTGGCTGCTATGGGTTTCTAGCAAGAGCGTTTCTTACCTACGCAAAAGCCACAACGGTGATTTGTCAATTACTATTTACCCTTCATAAGGACCTTGTTCATCGAATCCAATCTGACTAAAGTGGGAGAGACAGACACCCGCTAGCCACCTTATGCAACAAGTGCATGTCAGTCGGTGGAACCTGTCTCACGTAAGCGTACACGTAAGATCGGTCCGGGCCGCTTCATCCCACAATGTCGCCGAATCAAGATAGGACTAGTAACAGAAAGAAAATTGACCAAATCGTCGCCCACAACTACTTGTGTTCTACTCGTGCATAGAATCTATGCATAGACCTAGCTCATGATGTCACTATTGGGGAACGTAGTAATAATTCAAAAAAAATCCTACGTGTCACCAAGATCAATCTACGAGATGCTAGCAACGAGAGAGAGGGAGTGTATCTTCATACCCTTGAAGATCGCTAAGGGAAGCGTTGCAAAGAACACGGTTGATGGAGTCGTACTCGCGGCGATTCAAATCGCGGAAGATCCTATCTAGCGCCGAACAGACGGCGCCTCCGCGTTCAACACACGTACAGCTCAGCGACGGCGTGGTGGCGGTGCAGCTCGTGGTTCTCCGGCAGAGCTTTGCTAAGCACTACAGAGGAGGGGGGAGTAGGAAGGGGGAGGTGTTGGAGAACGTAGCAATAATTCACAAAAATTCCTACGTGTCACCAAGATCAATCTAGGAGAAGCTAGAAACGGGAGAGAGAGGGAGTGCATCTTCATACCCTTGAAGATCGCTAAGCGGAAGCGTTACAAGAACACGGTTGATGGAGTCGTACTTGCGGCGATTCAAATCGCGGAAGATCCGATCCAAGCGCCGAACGGACGGTGCATCCATGTTCAACACACGTACAACCCAGGGACGTCTCCTCCTTCTTGATCCAGCAAGGGGAAAGGAGAAGTTGAGGGAGAACTCCGGCAGCACGACGGCGTGGTGGTGGAGCTCGTGGTTCTCTAGCAGAGCTTCGCTACGCTCAACAGAGGAGGAGGTGGTGTAGGAGGAGGAAGGGCTGCGCCAGGGAAGGGTTGCAGCTCCCACGCACCTCCCCACTATATATAGGGGTGGAGGGGGCTGGTTTCTTACCCTTCCCTTCACCACCGATTGTTATCCCCCCTTTTAGGGATCTTGATCTTATCCCTTCGGGATATGATCTTATTCCTTCTAAGGGGAGGGGATCTTGGTGCGCCTTGACCAGGAGTGTGGGGCCTTGCCCCCACTACCCACGTTCATGTGGGTCCCCCCATGAAGGTGGCCCCCACTCCGGAACCTTCTAGAACCTTCCCAGTACATTACCGAAAAATCCCGAACATTTTCCGGTGACCAAAATAGGACTTCCCATATACAAATCTTTACCTCCGCACCATTCTGGAACTCCTTGTGACGTCCGGAGTCTCATACGAGACTCCGAACAACTTTCGGTAACCACATACAATTCCCATTACAACTCTAGTGTCACTAAACCTTAAGTGTGTAGACCCTACGGATTCGGGAACCATGCAGACATGACCGAGACACCTCTCCGGCCAATAACCAATAGCGGGATCTGGATACCCATATTGGCTCCCACATGTTCCACGATGATCTCATCGGATGAACCACGATGTTGGGGATTCAATCAATCCCACATACAATTCCCTTCGTCCAACGGTATGTTACTTGCCTGAGATTCGATCGTCAGTATCCCTATACCTTGTTCAATCTCGTTACCGGCAAGTCTCTTTACTCGTTCCGTAACACATGATACCGTGACTAACTACTTAGTCACATTGAGCTCATTGTGATGATGCATTATCGAGTGGGCCAAATATACCTCTCCGTCATACGGAGTGACAAATCCCAGTCTCGATTCGTGCCAACCCAACAAACACTTTCGGAGATACTTGTAGTGCACCTTTATAGCAACCCAGCTACGTTGTGATGTCTCATACACCCAAAGCATTCCTACGGTATCCGGGTGTTGCACAATCTCATGGTCTAAGGAAAAGATACTTGACATTAGAAAAGCTCTAGCAAACAATCTACTCGATCTTGTGTTGTGCTTAGGATTGGGTCTTGTCCATCACATCATTCTCTAATGATGTGATCCCGTTATCAATGACATCCAATGTCCATGGTCAGGAAACCATAACCAATTGATCAACGAGCTAGTCAACTAGAGGTTCACTAGGGACATGTTGTGGTCTATGTATTCACACATGTATTACGGTTTCCGGTTAATACAATTATAACAGGAACAATAGACAATTATCATGAAAAGGAAATATAATAATAACCATTTTATTATTGCCTCTAGGGCATATTTCCAACAGTCTCCCACTTGCACTAGAGTCAATAATCTAGTTACATTGTGATGAATCGAACACCCATAGAGTTCTAGTGCTGATCATGTTTTGTTCGTGGAAGAGGTTTAGTCAACGAATCTGCGACATTCAGATCCGTATGTACTTTACAAATATCTATGTCACATGTAGATGCCGTCACGATGCTTTGCTTGCAACTACAACAGCTGACTGCCCCACCATTCAAAATATACATGTATCCAGTTTGTGACTTGTAGTCATCCGGATCTGTGTCGAAGCTAGTATCGACGTAACCCTTTACGACCACTACAAGAAATATGTCAACTTGTGACCACCACTATTGGTCACTGAATGGTCATAGTTTTCCATTTGTGACCTTTTTGTGACCAAAAACATAAGGTCAAAAGTTGGCCGTCATAAACTGACATTAGCGACCTTCTCTGTGGGAAGGTAATAGACGTTTATGACCAACATATGACTACTGTCGTGTTTTGGTCACTAGCAGCCTCCCCAGACCACGTAGGCATCCAGCGTGGCAAGCTGATGTGGCACAAGAATCGGCCCAGTCCAATTCAGTGTTTTACATGGGCCGAGCCCATTAATTCAGCCCATTTATATTTTTTCGCTGCTAATTTTGGTTAACTACACGGGCCAAGCCCTACAATTCAGCCTTTTTATTTTCTGGGCCATGGCCTTTTTGTACCAGCAGTTTTAGTTTTCTTTTTTCATAAAATGGGTCCATTAGTCAAACAAGTCCCACTTGTCAGGTTCGGATAAATGGGTCCCAGCTATTAGGCTCAGATTCTTCATATTTCAATTTGACATCATATTTGAATTTCATAGTAAGAAAATACCCAGTATTTAAATAGGCAAGCAGAAAACACACTTAATAATTCAAATAACAATAGCCAGATTCACTACAAGCTCTACAAATGACACATAATACAAGCTCTAACATATACAATGCTTTACAAGCTCTACAAATGCAAAGCTCTACAGTACTTTACAAGCTCTCCAAGTAATGTTACAAGCTCTACACGTGTTTTCTTCTTCAGCATGGAGCTCCTTCGATAGAGATCAAATGCCCGACTCATTGGATGGCCATAGTCAGGACTGGGCTAACAGGACGACTGCATGCCCTCCATGATCGCCCTGTTACATGAATCAGCTAAGAAGAATTAGAAAAACTGGAGTAAAATGGAGTAAAGGACAATTCATTATAGAATCATAAACACACAAAGCTCTATCCATAGTACCAGCAATGGATAACAATAACAATGCTCAGCCATCCAGTACCACACAAGAAGCAAATCCTAAAATAAAAATGCACTTCTGAACAAAGCGACACACTACAAGAACTTACCAACAGGGTTGAACAATGGATGACATACAGTACAAGAAAAAAAGTAGGAGAATGGATTCTGATAGAATGTTGCATCTTCCAAATGAAGATGATTTCCTTTTGGAGCTAGCTAGCACTTGGAAGAATCTGGAATCAGCCGAGATTAAGAATCTGTAATGCAAAAACCATAACCATTGAAGATTGAAAGAATCTGTGAAGTGAGTTCACTCTCTTTCTAGATATTTGACATTTTTAGTCAACACGCATATTAAAGTAAGAGACCATAGCATTTATATATGCTGGCCCAAACACTACCCTTGAATAACATCTCAATTAAGCACAAGTAACAAAATAGAGGAGATGGATCAATCATAGCAAGGGTTTAGGATAATGCCCTCAAACTTGTATGTGTCAAATATTTAGAAACAGAACAGTGTCACATTTATGGAAATAGAGGGACTAAAAAGATATATGAGCATAAGGTCTTTAATAAGTAGACTCAAAGGCACATGTCATCACAGAGAAGATAAATTTCTCAGCTAGTACTAACTACTAAGCTGGTCACTGGCTCAGCCATACTACTGTAAGACGCCCTTATATACTACTCCATACATTGCTAGAGTAGAAAATAAAGAAGCAGCTTTCACCTGACAGTACGCTACGACGCAGCCAAATAAATAGCGGCAGCATACCAAAATTCGCAACTAGAGGAAGAGAAAGGGGCACAGGGGAGGGAGGGAGGGTGGACGGGGATGGGGGGATTACCCAGCCCTGGATCTCCTCCAGGACGATGTAGAAGGGGTCCTGCGCGGAGCTCATGGCGGACGTCGGAGGTTGGTGAGGTCGGCGAGGGGCAGCTGCTGCCTTCGAGGACGCAGCGATAGCAGCATCTCATCGCCTCCTCTGGCTCCGGCTCCGGCGATTGTCGTGGTCCGGCCAGCTCGACAAAGCGCTGCACGTCGAAGCACGCACGCGCACGCTGGCGAGCAAGCCAGGTATAGTGCTTCGTCGACACCACAACCAGTAGTGGTTCAGCGAGATGTCATGGACCTGCAAAAACAATTATAGAGAGCAAATAATAAGGTAACATCGCCAATAAATTGCAGCTTTTGAAAGCACCTATAGTTATTCAGAAAACATGGTTGCTGCAACCTTAAGCCAAGCAGTACACATTCATTTCAAATGTACATGTGTAAGATACTAGAAGCATTTCATTGCATATCTATGTGTACTGCTATAATTTTAATGAAGAACACCCCAAGCAAATAACAACAGATGGGCATTAAGACAAAAAATGGCAATCACAGCATCATGTTTCAGCAGCACTGCAGTACAAATCCTTGTGTAGCACAAGCAAGAGGACCATGTCCTACTCCTAATTACACATACTAGATGGCAAGAGTGAGAGCGGCGCTTACTTGGAAGTGCTAATAAAGAGGCTGATATTATTCTAGGGACGTTGTATTCATCTCTAGGGCATAGCAAAGGCAAGCCAAAGAGGTAAAGAGCCTAAGGAAGTTTTCATTTTCTTACACTACAGACTGGACTATTACATTGACCATCAGTAGATGAACCAGAGGTTGGCCCCATGAAGAAAGCAACACACCTGAGACCATGTCTTCCCACCAGTAGATGAACCAGAGGTTGGCCCCCTGTTTGTCCATCTTGTAGAGCTCGTACCAGTGCTCGGCCACCTTCGATCTGAGCGCTCTGAACCCGATCGCCAGCACGACACCTACAGGCAAGGTTTACAAGATGAAACTTCCATGCCTAAATACCACCAACTAAGTTCACTTTAGGTTTGATTAAGAACCAGCAGGTAACATGCTTCCATAAATACTGAACCAGGTTATTAAATTTATTTACAGGACTCGCCTCACTCTATTTATTTAGTTCAGGAACAATCTCCAACAAGAAAACTTGATGGAGATCCTCCATGTAACATTTTTTTTACAAAAAGTATGCTCAATTCATGCTCGTAATATAAAAGGAGTCCCAGCCCAACCTCGTATCGCAAAAAAATCAAGTGATATTGTTTTACTACTATCTAATTTCAACCCCACAAAATACATCATGGCCATCAGAATTGTTGTGCAATCCCACTCATGCAGCTGGACTACCCAATTTGCAATGAAGATTAATTAAGAAATTGCACCAATATGTAGGTGTGCATCTTATGGCCATCATAATTGTTGTGCATCAGGTCTGAACTACTAGCCAATTTCCACCAAAATAACAAACTGGAAGGACCCGCAAACCTTGTTGACAGAAATCACCTCACGGCGTCGTCATCAGAATTAGTTGTGCATCTTATAGCTGTAGATCTATCTTACAGGGCTCACCTCACGGCGTCGTCGTCGTAGTTGGGGAAGCGCATCCGATGCGCATCCCAGATCTTGAGGTCCTCGGCGGGGGCGGTCGGGGTGGTGTCGGGGAAACTGACCACCACGACAAAGATGTCGGGGAAACTGACCACCCGCGAACACCTATGGGACCGGAGCCCCTTCTACGTTGCGGTAAGGGAGCGGAGGGAGCACGGAGAGCAGATCGAGGAGCACACGCGGGCAGTTTACCCAGGTTCGGGCCGCGCGGACGCGTAAAACCCTACTCCTGCTTTGGTGGTATTGAGCCCTTGGGCTCGGGAGCTTGAAGATCTACAGTGCCAGCTACACCGAGCGTAGGAGTGATCGAGTTTCTGGGATCCCCCCCCTCTACGTTGTGCATGGGCCTCCTTTTATAGCCCAAAGGGGTCATCGACAGGTGTTAATGTAGAGGAGGGTAAAAATGTAAATTTGGTGGTAGTTGTAACAGTGCATGAACAGTGTATGAACAGTGGTCTTCACCTAACTCTGACGGTGGGGGACAAGGGCATTGAATGCCCGTCGCCGTCGCCCCCAAAAGCGTCCGTCCATGCGTCTCCATTCGCCACGGCGATGGCTTCGTCACCGCGGCTCGCCAGCGTGTCCCTCAGGCTGCACAGCCATCTGCCACGTGCCCCTGGAAGGGCCCCAGGGCGATGCGTGGCCCGATGAGCTGGAGCGCAGGCACACAGTGTAGGCTTCCCCCGGCAAGCACCTTGCCGGGGTCGCAACCTTGCCGGGCCCGGGAGCTTGCCGCTCTCCGGGGCCCGTCGTGGCGCGCGATGCGCCACGATATATCTTCTGAAGTGTTATCCTTTGGTCTTCCTGGCAAGCTCCTCTTGCCAGGGTCTTGTGAAAAATAGGATGGTCTTGTGCTTGGAACAGCCTTCCCGGCAAGCTCCTCTTGCCGGGGCCTTGATCTTCTGACTTGTACACTTTGTTCTTGAATGGCTTCAAAGGGGTCCAGAGTGGGCTTTGGCGGACACGTGGTGAGCCAGTCCACGGGAGGCTGCTACTGCCCGTGCACAAGTCGGGGTACTAAGGCACCCCTACTTCAGTACACCGATAGGAGCCCCCGGGCCTGGGCCACACACGGTGCCGAGCGCTGTTGGGCCAGGCCCTGAACAGTGCACGGGCACACGCGGCCCACGGCGCGCCGTTCCCCACTCCGCATCTGCCGCATCTCTCCCTAACGGCACGCGTCGTTGCGGCGTCGTGGGAGAGATCGTGGCCTGCTTCTTTAATGAAAAACGGGAAACGTCCCCCACTTCCCCCTTAAAAGCAGAGGAAGCAGGCGCAGTTTCCCTCCATTGCCTTCATTGTGTCTTCAATCTCCAGAAACCCCCGTCGCCCTCTGCTTCCTTAAAGGTCGACAGAGAGTTGAGCTCCATCCTCTCCTTCGCCGTCTCCAACACCCGCAGCGCCGACGACCTCCTCGCCTCCCTCCTCGCCGCCCCCGCCATGGCTACGAAAAGCGACAAGGCGAAGAGTGACAAGGCGAAGAAGGAGAAGTCCGAGCAGGCGGCGAAGCTGGCAGCCATGCGGAGAAGGAGGGTGGTCTTCCCGCCGAGGCTCGGCGCGAGGGAGCTGCGGGACAAGTATTACTTGTTCTGGGCGAGGGAGACGAAAGCTCATCCCCGCACCAGAGTCCTCCCCGCCGTCGCCGTCGACATGTTCCCGGGAGGTTACTATTATTTTGCTGCATTCTTCCATTGCGGTCTCTGTCCTCCGTATTCGGAGTTCTTCTGTGATGTGATGAACACGTACGGACTCCACCTCCTAGATTTCACCCCAAATGCCGTTCTCACCTTGACCGTTTTCGCACATCTGTGCGAAAACTATGTCGGGGTCCACCCAAATGTAGCCCTCTTCCGCCACTTCTTCACGCCTAGAGTAGAGTCTGGATCCCCACTCTCCGGCGGCATCTCCTGGATCTTTAGGTTGAACAAGAAAGAGGCGTACTTGAAAGGAGAGCTTCGCGGCAAGTGGGAGGAGTGGAGAGCCGATTGGTGCTGGGTTCTGGAAGATGCGCCCGAGCCGTTTACCTCGCCGCGCAAGACTGCAATAGTGCACGGCAAGGATTGGAGTGATTTGGCCCCGGAGGACGACAAGTTGGAGATTGCCCTCAATAGGATCCTTCGTCTCCGGGCCGCCAACCTGACTGTAGGTGAAGTCGGGGCAGATTTCCTCCGCCGCCGCATTGCCCCCCTGCAGGAGAGGAAGAGGCCTGCCTGGGAGTTCGGTAACGCGGCAGATCGCATGAGGCTACGCCCCGGGCTGAACTATAATTTCACCGTCTTGGAGCTGAAGGGGATGGTCCGGGAGCTGTTTAAGCATGACCCCAAGCACCCGGAGTGGTTCAGACCGTCGCAGGGAGTAGTTCCTCTGTGCAACAATACTGCCCTCAGTGCCATTCGCGCGGCAATGCCTGAGTGCGACTCCCACGGGGTCGTCCCCACTTGGCTGGTGCCCTCAGCGGAGACCGTGCAGGGCTTCTTCGACAACCTGGTCGAAAAGCCACGCAACGCCGAAGAAAAGAAGGGCCTCACCCGGGAGACCACCGACCGGGATGTAGCATATATTGCCTCCAGAATGGAGGAGGCCGCCGCAGGTGCAGCTGTGGGCGAATTTGGATATACTGTGGACGAGGCAGAGGCAGCGGACGCAGTGAGCCAAGCCGAGGAGGCGGAAATCCTCAAGCTGCTGAAGATCGCGCCCGAGGAGTTTGCCGGGGAGCCTGCCGGGAAGCCTGCCGGGACGAGCGGGGCTGCCGGGCAAGGCTCCGAGTCCAGTGAGCCCGCCGAGGAGGACGCCGAATCGGCGATTCCGACGAAGACTCGGGCGGGTCACTGAACCTCGACGACGACGCTTCCTCATCCTCGGAGAACTCTCCGCCACCGCCAAGCCCTCCGCAACAACAGAAGAAGCGCCTCTGCAAGGCCGCTGAAACGACGAGGCCACAGGCGCCCCGACAGCAGCCGAAGCGCCGTGCGACGCGCGCCACCATGACAAGCGAGGTCGTCAAGGAGGCGCCCCGTGCCCGAGCGACAAGCGGAGGGGGATCTTCCCGGAGTGGCTCTGATGCCCCTTCTGCCCCTCGGTCCTCGGCGACGACTGGTGCCGGGTCTTCACAGCCCATAGCCCCGGAGCCCGCCAAGCGCCCGAGGGAGCCATCTCCTCCAGCTCCTCGCACTGGAGCGCGCCAGGCGGAGTTTGACTTCTCCGCCCTTAGCTCCGACGAAGAGGAGGAAGAGTAAGTACTTGCGATTTTTATTTCCTTTGATTTTGTCTTGATTTTTCTTGCTTGGTTCTAATTCAGATCTTGTTTGGTGTCCAGGACCTTGACCCAGCGGATGGCGAAGAGGGCCAAGATCCCTGTGGTTAACATTGAGGACGACGAGCCCGTCGCAGCGGCAGGTGACGCGCCGGCGACAGGCTTGCCGGACCAGCCTGCTGCTCCGGAGAGCAGCCCCCAGCGTAAGCTTCGTGTTCACTTTTCTGCTTGGCGGGCGCGCTTGAGGTTGTTATCCTTGTTGACATCTTGTTGTCTTGTGCAGAAGTGGAGCCGCAGCCGCAGGAGCACCAGGAGGCCGCCCCCGACGAGCCGCTTACTCCGCCCTCCCCGCCAAGGATGAGCTCCCCGGCGAGGGACAGTGCTCTGCCAAGGACGGGTACTCCGCCGAGGGCGAGTACCCCGCCAAGGGCGAGCAGCCCGACAAGGGTGAGCACCCCGCCAAGGGAGGGCGCAAGCGGCCCTCCGCCAGCAGGAACCACTACTACGCCGCCAAGGGAGAGCCCCCCGGCGAGGGACCCTGTCATCGAAGAGGCCCGCGCAGGTAAACCCTTGTACTTTCTTCTTCTTGAATTCTTCTTTTTTTGGATATTTGCTTGACAAATCTTTCTTTTCTTTTTCTTCTGTTGCTAGACCCGCCCGCCCCGGAGCAGATGGAGACGGAAACCATCGCTGAGGAGGAGGTGCGCGGCGAAACTGGCGACGGCACCGCCGCGGAAGGAATGGCTGGCGCCGACGAGCCAGCCGCCGAGGAGACTGCCCCAGCCGCCGACGCCGCGGCTGGGGAAGAGACCGGCGACCATACCGTGGGCCCGGAGGCCGCGGGAGCGCCGGACGCTGCACCGGCCGCCGACCCCTCTGCCTCCGCACCTGGGTCGGGCGTATATCTGGAGGCCGCCAACGGGGTCTTCATCCAAGTCCCGTGGGCGTCCTCATCAAGGGCACCAGCGGAGGGGGAGACCTTCGACGGAGAAGTTCTCGCCTCCGCCGAGTTGAAGGTTGTCGACGCGCCCGGCAGCAGCGACGAGCCCGAAGAGGAGCAACTCCTGCGTCGACTCCTGGGTTTGTACCGGGCCAGGCAAGCCAAGCTGGAGTCCCGAGAGGCTCTGGCTGCCAAGGCCGGCGTTGATTTGGAGAAGCGTGCTGCTGAGCTCCGCGCCGCCAACCAGGCGGCCCTCCGAAACTTGGCGGAGGAGCGCGAAGAGCTTGCCGGAGCACACCAAGCATTCCTCCTCGAGAAGGCCGAGGTGGAGGAGCAGCAGTGACTGGCCGCCGAGGAGCTGTCTCGGCGGGAGGGAGAGCTCAACCAGCGGAAGGTCGAGCTCAACAGCCACGAGGACGACCTCACCGCCCGTGAGCAGGCCATTGGCGGGGCTCTGCAGGAGGCGAGGGATGCCGCCGCTGCCGCAGAGACCGCCAAGAGGGATCTGGAGGCCAGGGTGGCGCAGATGGAGCTGAACTTGAAGGCGAGCGAAGACAGGGTCACTGCGCTCAACGTGGCGCGGGAGAAAGACGCTCACACCAACTCGGAGCTGCAAATCCGCCTCTCCGAGAAGGGCAAAGAGCTCACCGACGCCAGGGACTCCATCGCTGTCTTGGAGTTGAAGGTTTCCACCCTTACTGACTCGCTCGACGCTGCCCGGGATCGTGAGACAAAGCTGAAGGAGGATCTCCGCACTGAAAGGGCTTTGCTGGAAAGCGCCGCCGTCTCGCAAAACAACTTCCAGCGGACGGTGGAGCAATGGACCGAGGAGCTCGTCGCCTCCGCCGCCAGCATCGACATGGAGATGGTGGCGTTGAGGGCGGAGCACCTCGTGTACTCCCCCGACGAGAGCCTCCCCCACAGCGCCAAGCTGAGCCTGTTCTTCAGGGGAGTGGCGCCGGCGCTTGCGCGGCTACGGGAGAAGATCCCCGCGCAGCTGGCCGATGAGGCGCGCCGGCTTTGCATGGGTACCATGGAGCGGGTCTTTTCAAAGATCGTCTACCGCAACCCTGGGATCAACCTTGTCAACGTCCTCCGGACCCTGCCGCCCGAAGCTGACCAGGAGGCGTTGAAGGCGCAGGTTGCCCACATCGTGGCCAAGGCGGGAAAGATCCAGATGGTCGATGGAGACCGAAGAGACTAGACTCCTTTCTTTCTGCTTCCTTTGCCGCTGTCAATTAAGTCATAGGTAGTAGTTGGTTAGAACAGCGGCAAGCTATCTTGTTATATATAACTTTATTCTGGATGATCAATGCAGTGTTATCTCCCTTGCTTTAGTCCTTTCACTTTGTATGCTTTCTACCCTACGCTTTTAGGGAACTTGCCGGCAAAGGGGCCCTTTCCGCGAGCGCTGAGTGCGAGACTCTTAGCAGCCTGCTAGCAATGCTCTTGCCGGCAAGAAACCTTGCTGCAGCTAGTCGCAGCACACTTAGATTGCTGAGCAAACTCGAAAACGAAGCAAGGGAGCGACACTTGTCGCAGCTCACTTAAGCCGTTGAGCGTGCTCGAAGCAAAGTAAGGGTGCGGCTAGCCATGGGTAGGTTCCTCCGCGCACAGGTTTTCCACGCAAAGTGTGACTGTTCAAGGAAGACAACTAAGAAATTTAAAAATTTTGAATGCTCAAACTTTGGTAACTTAGCTTTCATGGGTTGTTTGCTTCCCGGCAAGGCTTCTCTTTCTTGAACAACACTTGGTCCATACCTCTATCTCCTTCCCCCCCGGCAAACTTGTGCGTGAGGAACACTTCTTCTGCTTAAGAGAGGAAAGAAAAGAGGAGGAAACAGTAGTATGGGGCCTTGCGGCTTGTTAATGCTTACCGGGAATGCATGTTGCACAAGGTGTCAGATGATGCATGCAAGTAAAAAAGAAAAGCATGAAATGACAAACATTGTGAAGCACAGAAGTTTTACTGATGCACGGGGTCTGCGCCCGGCTTTGTACAAAGGTTTACATGCAACAGCGGCAAGACTTGTACAAAAGGTGGTTGCCGGAGCGGATCACGGCAACCGCGCCTTATGGGTGAAACTTGCGAAGATGCTCTATGTTCCAGGAGTTGCTCACCGGTAAGCCTTCTTCGGTCTCAAGGCGGACAGCGCCGGGCCTTGTGACTTGTCTCACCCGATAAGGGCCTTCCCACTTAGGCGTCAACTTGTTGGAGCTCTTGGCGGACTGAACGCGCCGAAGAACAAGGTCACCTTCCTCGAGACTCCTGGCCTTGACCTTGCGGCTATGATAGCGACGCAAGGCTTGCTGATATCGAGCAGCTCGTACAGCAGCCTGGAGATGGTTCTCCTCGAGGAGCAATGCATCATCTTGCCGCAGTTGCTCTTGCTCGAGCTCATCGTAAGCGAGCACTCGAGGAGACCCGTATACGAGTTCCGTGGGGAGAACTGCCTCTGCTCCATAGACAAGAGCAAAGGGTGTCTGTCCGGTAGCTCGATTTGGTGTCGTCCTGATTGACCAAAGAGCCGCCGGCAACTCTTCTATCCAGTTTCTTCCGCACTTGTGCAGCCTGTTGAAGGTTCTTGTCTTGAGTCCGCGTAGCACTTCAGCATTTGCCCTCTCTGCTTGACCATTGCTCCTCTGGTGAGCAACAGAAGCAAAGCAGACCTTGGCGCCAAGGTCTTGGACGTACTGCATGAAGGTGCGACTTGTGAACTGTGTGTCGTTGTCGGTGATGATCCTGTTAGGGATTCCGAAACGACAAACAATTGACCTGAAGAACCTCACTGCTGACTGTGCTGTCACCTTTCTCACTGGTTCCACTTCTGGCCACTTTGTGAACTTGTCGATTGCAACGTACAAGTATTCAAAGCCCCCGACGGCGCGGGGAAAGGGGCCGAGGATATCGAGCCCCCAGACCGAGAAGGGCTAGGACAAAGGGATCGTCTGGAGAGCTTGAGCTGGCTGATGTGTTTGATTGGCATGGAACTGGCACGCTTCACACTTGGTTACTTGCGCAGTTGCATCTTGGAGGGCTTCTGGCCAAAAGAACCCTTGCCGGAATGCTTTTCCGGCAAGCGCTCTTGCGCCAATGTGGTGGCCACATATGCCTCCGTGTATCTCTGCCAACAGCTTCTGTCCATCTTCTCGGGAAATGCATTTCAGCCTGACACCATTGAGTCTTCTTCTGTACAGTTCGTTGCCAACGAACTGGTACATACTTGACTGTTTGGTTATTCTTTCTATCTCTTCTGGTTCTTCGGGAAGTTCTCCAGTTTGAAGAAAACGGACAATTTGCTGTGCCCATGCTGGAGCCTGAGGCTCAACAACAAGGACTAAAGGCATGAGGGCTGCTGCGGGAACCTCAGCTTCTACGGTAAGAACCTGCGGCTCTGCCGGAGCTGAGGGTTCCCCGGCAAGCCTGCCAGGGCAAGGCTTGTCGGGAACGCCTGCTTCAACTGTACAGACCCTCGGGTTCGCAGGAGTAGACTGTTCCTCATCATTCTGGTTGTTGATCTTGGGGACCTTGGCGGCGGCTTCAGGAAGATCCGCCGGCAAGTAGTCGCCGGAGACCAACTTCCTCTTCTTGCTTTGTCCAACTGATGGTGTAACGGATGGTTGAGTTAACTTGAGCACGAAGGTCCCTGGTTCCACAGGTAACTTCATTGCAGCACACTTTGACAGGCCGTCAGCAATATCATTTTGAGCTCTTGGAACGTGCTCCATTTGCAGGCCTTCAAAGTGTTCTTCAAGCTTCCTCACTTCATCGACATAAGCTTCCATCAGAGGGCTCTGGTAACTCTTGTTTACTTGTCGGACCACCAATTGCGAATCTCCCCGCACAATCAGCTTCTTGATCCCAAGTTCGGCCGCAATCCTGAGACCGGCGAGCAAACCTTCATACTCAGCAGTATTGTTCGTCGCTTGCTCCTTGGGAAAGTGCATCTGAATAACGTACTTGAGGCGTTCTCCGGTGGGCGCTATGAGTACCACGCCAGCACCGGCGCCTTGCAGCGAGAAAGCACCATCAAAGTACATTATCCACTCTTTGCTTGCTTCTTGGACGGAGACGCTTGTCTCAGGAACTTCTTCATCTGGTGTTGGGGTCCATTCTGCTATGAATTCTACCAAAGCTCTGCTCTGTATAGTTGAAGTACTCTCAAACTTGAGACCAAAGCTTGACAGTTCCAGCGCCCACTCGACGATCCTACCTGTTGCTTCTGGATTTTGCAATATCCTCTTCAACGGTAAGCGAGTGACCACTGTTATCTCGTGTGCTTGGAAGTAATGGCGCAGCTTTCTCGAGGCCATGAGGAGGCCGAAAAGCAACTTCTGCACCCCAGAGTATCTTGATCTAGCCCCCTGCAAGAGGGAACTTAGAAAATACACTGGGCGCTGCACCATCTTCCTTCGCACTTCTCCTTGTTCCTGCGCAGACTTGTCCCTGTCGGGGCCAGAGCTTGTCGGGGAAGCCCCCTGCTTGTCGCTGGATGCGCCTGCCGGGAATTTGGGTTCCTCATCTGCCTCCCTCTCCGCTACTAACGCAACACTAACCACTTGATTGGTTGCCGCTAGGTACAGCAGCAACTTCTCTTGTGGCCTAGGTGCGACAAGTATTGGAGTGGAGGGCAGGTATCCTTTCAAGTCTTGCAGCGCCGCCTCAGCCTCCGGAGTCCATTTCATAGGACCTGCCTTTTTCAAGATTTTGAAGAAAGGTAGGGCGCGTTCTGCAGACTTTGAAATGAACCTGCTGAGGGCAGCCACACAACCAGCAAGTCTCCTTACGTCCTTGACGCGCTTCGGGGCTTCAATCTGCTCGATGGCTTTTATCTTGTCGGGATTGGCTTCAATCCCCCTCCGGGACACGAAGAACCCGAGAAGCTTGCCGGAGGGGACTCCGAAGACGCACTTCTCGGGGTTCAGCTTGAGTTGTATCTTGCGCAGATTCTCAAAGGTTTCTTCTAGGTCCTGAATCAAGGTATCCTTGCTCTTGCTCTTGACCACTATATCATCCATGTAGGCTTCTACATTCCTGTGTATCTGTGGCTCAAAAGCAGTGTGTACCACCCTTGCAAATGTTGAGCCTGCATTCTTCAATCCAAAGGGCATGCGTATGAAGCAGTATGTGCCACATGGAGTAATGAATGCAGTCTTTTCTTCATCTTCCTCAGCCATGAATATTTGGTGGTAGCCTGAGTATGCATCGAGAAATGAAAGCAACTCACATCCAGCCGTGAAGTCAACAATCTGGTCGATGCGCGGCAAGGGAAAAGGATCCTTGGGACAAGCTTTATTCATATCAGTGAAGTCTATACAAAGTCTCCATTTTCCATTAGCCTTTCGCACGACAACTGGATTGGCCAACCATGTAGGATGGAGTACTCCTCTAACCAGGCCGGCTGCTTCCAACTTCCTTATCTCTTCAGCTATGAACTCTTGGCGCTCCACAGCTTGCTTCCTGACCTTCTGCTTGACGGGCCGCGCGTGAGGACAAACAGCAAGCTTGTGCTCAATTACCTTCCTGGGAATGCCGGGGATGTCAGACGGTTGCCATGCGAACACGTCGACATTCGCCCGCAGGAAGGCAACGAACGCGCTTTCCTATTTGGGGTCGAGCGTAGCACTGATGGTGAAGGTACCACCAGTGCCGTCCTCCTTGGCGGACACCTTCTTGGTTGCCGGTGGAGCTGCCATTCCTTTCTTGCACTTGCCGGTGGAGCTCGATGGTGCGTCCTCAACGGCAGCGCAGCACTCCGAGGAGGTGCGTTTGCCGGAGTGGGCTCCAGAGCTCTTGCCGGACTTGGTCTTGGTCTTCCCCCCGGGAGCTTCAGCGGCAAGTGCCTTGCTGTCTGCCGCGGCTGCTGCATCCCGGTAGATCTTGTCGGCGTAGATAAGCGCATCCTTCTTGTCGCCGGGGACAGATATAACGCTTATCGGCCCCGGCATCTTGAGCATGTTGTATGCGTAGTGGGAAGCTGCCATGAACTTGGCGAGCGCAGGACGGCCAAGTATCCCATTGTATGGCAATGGGATATCGGCAACGTCGAATGTAATCCTCTCCGTCCTGAAGTTGAGCTCTCCGCCAAAGGTCACTGGCAGCATGATCTTTCCCTTCGGCTTGCTCCTTCCCGGGTTGATCCCTTGGAACGTCCCGGTTTCCTCGAGCTCGCTGTCGGGAATCTGCAGTTTCTTGATCACAGCGGAGGAGATCAAGTTGAGGCCGGCCCCGCCGTCTACCAACATCTTAGTGACCTTGAGGTTGCGGATAGTTGGTGAAACCAACATCGGCAAACACCCGACCGCTGTCGTGCGGTCAGGGTGGTCCTCAAGGTCAAAGATGATGGGCGTGCCGGACCATTTCAGTAGCCTGCGTGACTCGACGGGTGGCTCAGCTGCATTCACTTCCCGCACCCATTGCTTGAGTTGGCGGTGGGAAGTGTGCAGAGAGGCACCCCCTGTTGGGGAACGTAGTATTTTAAAATTTTCCTACGATCACGCAAGATCTATCTACCAGATGCATAGCAACGAGAGGGGAGAGTGTGTCTACGTACCCTCATAGACCGGGAGCGGAAGCGTCAAGAGACGCGGTTGATGTTGTCGAACTTCTTCGCGATCCAACCGATCAAGCACCGAACGTACGGCACCTCCGCGTTCAGCACACGTTCAGCTTGATGACATCCCACGAGCTCTTGATCCAGTTGAGCTTCACGGGAGAGTTTCGTCAGCACGACGGCATGGTGACGGATATGATGTGTTCACCGGCGCAGGGCTTCGCCTAAGCTCCGCGACGGTATGACCGAGGTGTGATTCTGTGGAGGGGGGCACCGCACACGGCTAAAACAATTCAACTTGTGTGTCTTTGGGTGCCCCCCTACCCCCGTATATAAAGGAGCAAGGGAGGGAGGCCGGCCGGCCCTTCCTGGTGCGGCTAGGGAAGGAGTCCTACTTGGAATAGGATTGCAATCCTATTCCTAGTAGGATTCACCAAAAGGAAGAAGGGGGAAAGGAATAGGAGAGGTGGCGCCCCCCCCAATCCTAGTCCAACTAGGAACCCTAGGTGGGGGCGCCGGCCAGCCCTATGGGCTGCCTCTCTCTTTCCCTTTAGGCCCACTATGGACCATCCCCTCTCGTAGGGGGTTCCGGTAACCCCCTCCGGCATTCCTGATAAATCCAAAACTTTTCCGGTATACTTCCGGTGTCCGAATATAGCCGTCCAATATATCAATCTTTATGTTTCGGACATTCCGAGACTCCTCGTCATGTCCGTGATCTCATCCGGGACTCCGAACTACCTTCGGTACATCAATACTCATAAACTCATAATACCGATCGTCATCAAACGTTAAGCGTGCGGACCCTACGGGTTCGAGAACTATGTAGACATGACCGAGACTCATCTCTGGTCAATAACCAATAGCGGAACCTGGATGTTCATATTGGCTCCTACATATTCTACGAAGATCTTTTATCGGTCAGAACCGCATAACTACATACGTTGTTCCTTTTGTCAAACGGTATGTTACTTGCCCGAGATTCGATCGTCGGTATCTCTATACCTAGTTCAATCTCGTTATCGGCAAGTCTCTTTACTCGTTCCGTAACACATCATCTCGTGACTAACTTATTAGTCTTTTGCTTGCAAGGCTTATTATGATGTGTGTTACCGAGAGGGCCCAGAGATACCTCTCCAACACTCGGAGTGACAAATCCTAATCTTGATCTATGCCAACACCACGAATACTTTCGGAGACACCTGTAGAGCATCTTTATGATCACCCAGTTACGTTGTGACGTTTGATAGCACACAAGGTGTTCCTACGATATTCGGGAGTTGCATAATCTCATAGTCATAGGAACATGTATAAGTCATGAAGAAAGCAATAGCAGTTAAACTAAACGATCATAGTGCTATGCTAACGGATGGGTCTTGTCCATCACATCATTCTCCTAATGATGTGATCCCGTTGATCAAATGACAACTCATGTCTATGGCTAGGAAACATAACCATCTTTGATCAATGAGCTAGTCTAGTAGAGGCATACTAGGGACATACTGTTTTGTCTATGTATCCACACATGTACTAAGTTTCCGGTTAATACAATTCTAGCATGAATAAAAGACATTTATCATGATATAAGGAAATACAAATAACATCTTTATTATTGCCTCTAGGGCATATTTCCTTCAGATATCTCAATTAACAATATGTCATCTACATATAATATTAGAAATGCTACAGAGCTCCCACTCACTTTCTTGTAAATACATGCTTCTCCAAAAGTCTGTATAAAACCATATGCTTTGATCACCTCATCAAAGCGTATATTCCAACTCCGAGATGCTTGCACCAGTCCATAGATGGATCGCTGGAGTTTGCATACTTTGTTAGCACCTTTTGGATCGACAAAACCTTCTGGTTGCATCATATACAACTCTTCTTTGAGATATCCATTTAGGAATGCAATTTTGACATCCATTTGCCAGATTTCATAATCATAAAATGCGGCAATTGCTAACATGATTCGGACAGACTTAAGCATCGCTACAGGTGAGAAAGTCTCATCGTAGTCAACTCCTTGAACTTGTCGAAAACCTTTCGCAACAAGTCGAGCTTTGTAAACAGTAATATTACCGTCTGCGTCGGTCTTCCTCTTGAAGATCCATTTATTTTCGATGGCTTGCCGATCATCGAGCAAGTCAACCAAAGTCCATACTTTGTTCTCATACATGGATCCCATCTCAGATTTCATGGCTTCAAGCCATTTTGCGGAATCTGGGCTGATCATCGCTTCCTCATAGTTCGTAGGTTCATCATGGTCTAGTAACATGATTTCCAGAACTGGGTTGCCGTACCACTCTGGTGCGGAACGTACTCTGGTTGATCTACGACGTTCAGTGGAAACTTGATCCAAAGTTCCATGATCATTATCATTAACTTCCTCACTAATTGGTGTAGGAATCACTGGAACAATTTCCTGTGATGTACTACTTTCCAATCCGGGAGAAGGTACAATTACCTCATCAAGTTCTACTTTCCTCCCACTCACTTCTTTCGAGAGAAACTCTTTTTCTAGAAAGGATCCGTTCTTAGCAACGAATATTTTGCCTTCGGATCTGTGATAGAAGGTGTACCCAACAGTCTCTTTTGGGTATCCTATGAAGACACATTTTTCCGATTTGGGATCGAGCTTATCAGGTTGAAGTGTTTTCACATAAGCATCGCAGCCCCAAATTTTAAGAAACGACAACTTTGGTTTCTTGGCAAACCATAGTTCATAAGGTGTCGTATCAACGGATTTAGATGGTGCCCTATTTAACATGAATGCAGCTGTCTCTAAAGCATAACCCCAAAACGATAGTGGTAAATCGGTAAGAGACATCATAGATCGCACCATATCCAATAAAGTACGGCTACGACGTTCGGACACACCATTACGCTGTGGTGTTCCAGGTGGCCTGAGTTGTGAAACTATTCCACATTGTTTCAAATGAAGACCAAACTCGTAACTCAAATATTCTCCTCCACGATCAGATCGTAGGAACTTTATTTTCTTGTTACGATGATTCTCCACTTCACTCTGAAATTCTTTGAACTTTTCAAATGTTTCAGACTTGTGTTTCATTAAGTAGATATACCCATATCTGCTCAAATCATCAGTGAAGGTCAGAAAATAACGATACCCGCCGCGAGCATCAACACTCATTGGTCCACATACATCAGTATGTATGATTTCCAACAAATCTGTTGCTCGCTCCATAGTTCCGGAGAACGGAGTTTTAGTCATCTTGCCCATGAGGCATGGTTCGCAAGCACCAAGTGATTCATAATCAAGTGATTCCAAAAGTCCATCTTTATGGAGTTTCTTCATGCGTTTTACACCAATATGACCTAAACGGTAGTGCCACAAATAAGTTGCACTATCATTATTAACCTTGCATCTTTTGGTTTCAATATTATGAATATGTGTATCACTACAATCGAGATCCAATAAGAATAGACCACTCTTTAAGGGTGCATGACCATAAAAGATATTATTCATTAAAATAGAACAACCATTATTCTCTGATTTAAATGAATAACCGTCTCGCAATAAACAAGATCCAGATATAATGTTCATGCTCAACGCTGGCACCAAATAACAATTATTTAGGTCTAAAAATAATCCTGAAGGTAGATGTAGAGGCAGCGTGCCGACGGCGATCACATCGACTTTGGAACCGTTTCCCACGCGCATCGTCACCTCGTCCTTAGCTAATCTTCGTTTAATCCGTAGTCCCTGTTTCGAGTTACAAATATTAGCAACCGAACCGGTATCAAATACCCAGGTACTACTACGAGCATTAGTAAGGTACACATCAATAACATGTATATCACATATACCTTTGTTCATCTTGCCATCCTTCTTATCCGCCAAATACTTGGGGCAGTTCCGCTTCCAGTGTCCAGTTCCCTTACAGTAGAAGCACTCAGTTTCAGGCTTGGTTCCATAATTGAGGCTTTCTGCGAGAACAGCAACAATCTTGCTATTCTCCTTGAAAATCCCTTCCTTGCCCTTTTTCTTGAAACTAGTGGTATTGTTAACCATCAACATTTGATGCTCCTTTTTGATTTCTACCTCCGCAGCTGTGAGCATAGCGAAGAGCTCGGGAATTGTCTTTTGTATCCCTTGCATATTATAGTTCATCATGAAGCCATTATAGCTTGGTGGTAGTGATTGAAGAATTCTATCAATAACACTATTCTCATCAACTTGGCAACCAAGTTGAGTCATATGATTGTAGTGCCCATACATTGTGAGCAAGTGTTCACTGATAGAACTATTCTCCTCCATCTTGCAGCTGTAGAACTTATTGGAAATCTTATATTTCTCAATCCGGGCATTTGCTTGAAATATTAACTTCAACTCCTGGAACATCTCATATGGTCCATGACGTTCAAAACGTCGTTGAAGTCCCGGTTCTAAGCCGTAAAGCATGGCACACTGAACTATCGTGTAGTCATCAGACCGTGATTGCCAGACATTCAAAGCGTCTGCATCAGCGGAAGGGGGTTTGTCACCTAGCGGTGCTTCAAGGACATAATTCTTATGTGCAGCAATGAGGATAATCCTCAGGTTACGGACCCAGTCCGTGTAATTGCTACCATCATCTTTCAACTTAGCTTTCTCTAGGAATGCATTAAAATTCAAAGGAACGGTAGCACGGGCCATTGATCTACAACGACATAGATATGCAAAACTATCAGGACTAAGTTCATGATAAATTAAAGTTCAATTTAATCATATTAGTTTAAAGAACTCCCACTTAGATAGACATCCCTCTGGTCATCTAAATGATCACGTGATCCAAATCAACTAAACCATGTCCGATCATCACGTGAGATGGAGTAGTTTTCAATGGTGAACATCTTATGTTGATCATATCTACTATATGATTCACGCTCGACCTTTCGGTCTCCAGTGTTCCGAGGCCATATCTGTATATGCTAGGCTCGTCAAGTTTAACCCGAGTATTCTGCGTGTGCAAAACTGGCTTACACCCGTTGTATTTGAACGTAGAGCTTATCACACCCGATCATCACGTGGTGTCTCGGCACGACGAACTTTCGCAACGGTGCATACTCAGGGAGAACACTTATACCTTGAAATTTAGTAAGGGATCATCTTATAATGCTACCGTCGTTCTAAGCAAAATAAGAAGCATAATAAGATAAACATCACATGCAATCAAAATATGTGACATGATATGGCCATCATCATCTTGTGCTTTTGATCTCCATCTTCAAAGCACCGTCATGATCACCATCGTCACCGGCTTGACACCTTGATCTTCATCGTAGCATCGTTGTCGTCTCGCCAACTATTGTTTCTACGACTATCGCTACCGCTTAGAGATAAAGTAAAGCAATTACATGGCGATTGCATTTCATACAATAAAGCGACAACCATATGGCTCCTGCCAGTTGCCGATAACTTTACAAAACATGATCATCTCATACAAAACCGTATAACTCATCATGTCTTGACCATATCACATCACAACATGCCCTGCAAAAACAAGTTAGACGTCCTCTACTTTGTTTTTTGCAAGTTTTACGTGGCTGCTACGGGCTTTAGCAAGAACCGTTCTTACCTACGCATACAAAACCACAACGATGTTTCGTCAAGTATGTGCTGTTTTAACCTTCACAAGGACCGGGCGTAGCCACACTTGATTCAGCTAAAGTGAGAGAGACAGACACCCGCCAGTCACCTTTAAGCAACGAGTGCTCGTAACGGTGAAACCAGTCTCGCGTAAGCGTACGCGTAATGTCGGTCCGGGCCGCTTCATCTCACAATACCGCCGAAGCAAAGTATGACATGCTGGTAAGCAGTATGACTAGTATCGCCCACAACTCATTGTGTTCTACTCGTGCATATCATCTACGCATAGACCTGGCTCATGATGCCACTGTTGGGGAACGTAGTATTTTAAAATTTTCCTACGATCACGCAAGATCTATCTACCAGATGCATAGCAACGAGAGGGGAGAGTGTGTCTACGTACCCTCGTAGACCGGGAGCGGAAGCGTCAAGAGACGCGGTTGATGTTGTCGAACTTCTTCGCGATCCAACCGATCAAGCACCGAACGTACGGCACCTCCGCGTTCAGCACACGTCCAGCTTGATGAAGTCCCACGAGCTCTTGATCCAGTTGAGCTTCACGGGAGAGTTTCGTCAGCACGACGGCGTGGTGACGGATATGATGTGTTCACCGGCGCAGGGCTTCGCCTAAGCTCCGCGACGGTATGACCGAGGTGTGATTCTGTGGAGGGGGGCACCGCACACGGCTAAAACAATTCAACTTGTGTGTCTTTGGGTGCCCCCCTGCCCCCGTATATAAAGGAGCAAGGGAGGGAGGCCGGCCGGCCCTTCCTGGTGCGGCTAGGGAAGGAGTCCTACTAGGAATAGTATTGCAATCCCATTCCTAGTAGGATTCACCAAAAGGAAGAAGGGGGAAAGGAATAGGAGAGGTGGCGCCCCCCCAATCCTAGTCCAACTAGGAACCCTAGGTGGGGGCGCCGGCCAGCCCTATGGGCTGCCTCTCTCTTTCCCTTTAGGCCCACTACGGACCATCCCCTCTCGTAGGGGGTTCCGGTAACCCCCTCCGGCATTCCCGATAAATCCGAAACTTTTCCGGTATACTTCCGGTGTTCGAATATAGCCGTCCAATATATCAATCTTTATGTCTCGGACATTCCGAGACTCCTCGTCATGTCCGTGATCTCATCCGGGACTCCGAACTACCTTCGGTACATCAATACTCATAAACTCATAATATCGATCGTCATCAAACGTTAAGCGTGCGGACCCTACGGGTTCGAGAACTATGTAGACATGACCGAGACTCATCTCTGGTCAATAACCAATAGCGGAACCTGGATGTTCATATTGGCTCCTACATATTCTACGAAGATCTTTTATCAGTCAGAACCGCATAACTACATACGTTGTTCCTTTTGTCAAACGGTATGTTACTTGCCCGAGATTCGATCGTCGGTATCTCTATACCTAGTTCAATCTCGTTACCGGCAAGTCTCTTTACTCGTTCCGTAACACATCATCTCGTGACTAACTTATTAGTCTTTTGCTTGCAAGGCTTATTATGATGTGTGTTACCGAGAGGGCCCAGAGATACCTCTCCAACACTCGGAGTGACAAATCCTAATCTTGATCTATGCCAACACCACGAATACTTTCGGAGACACCTGTAGAGCATCTTTATGATCACCCAGTTACGTTGTGACGTTTGATAGCACACAAGGTGTTCCTACAGTATTCGGGAGTTGCATAATCTCATAGTCATAGGAACATGTATAAGTCATGAAGAAAGCAATAGCAGTTAAACTAAACGATCATAGTGCTATGCTAACGGATGGGTCTTGTCCATCACATCATTCTCCTAATGATGTGATCCCGTTGATCAAATGACAACTCATGTCTATGGCTAGGAAACATAACCATCTTTGATCAATGAGCTAGTCTAGTAGAGGCATACTAGGGACATACTGTTTTGTCTATGTATCCACACATGTACTAAGTTTCCGGTTAATACAATTCTAGCATGAATAAAAGACATTTATCATGATATAAGGAAATACAAATAACATCTTTATTATTGCCTCTAGGGCATATTTCCTTCACCCCCGTCGACACACAGAACTTCTGTGGCCTTCTGGAACTCCTGCTCGCTGTTGTCTCCTTCATCCATGTCCTCATCGTCGTCTTCGTCTTCATCCTTGTCACGGCCCCGGGGAGGCCTGTCACCTTGCCGCTGCTTGGCCTTGCCGCGGCGTCCTCCCCGGCCATTGAATGGCCGCTTCTTGCTTGGTTCTCCTCCGCCTCCTTGGGCCTTCTCCTTTTCGCGACGCTCGTATTCAGCCTTCTGCTGTTCTACGAGCTACTCTACTCTTTTGCAGTTCTGGAGATCATGGCTCTTGGTGCGGTGGATCTTACAGTACTGCTTGTCGGAGCCGTCCTGCTTGTCGGCTGCCGCTACAGGGGTGGACTCCTTGCCGGAGCCACCAGCCTGTGTCTTCTTGGCGGGAGCCTCCTTGCCGGACTTCTCGACAACCAGTACCTCCTTGTTCTTCTTCTTTCTATTGTTCCGCCGCCGGTTTTTCCTTGCCGGGGCGGCATCCTCGCTGTCTGTTCCTCCTGCTCCAGTATCCTCTCCGGGGAGTCTCCTCCCCTCTTCAGCACGCGCGCACTTGTCAGCCAGAGCGTAAAGCTCGCTGACGTCCCGGATCTTGGTCATCGCCATCTCCTCCCTCATCCGGCGGTTGCGCACGTTCTGGTGGAACGCGCTGATAACCGCGGCAGGGTGGACATCGGGGATGTTGTGCTGAACGCGGCTGAACCTCTGGATATACTTTCGCAGGGACTCTCCCTCCTTCTGGGCAAGGATGTGGAGATCGCTCTCCTGGCCGTGGGGCTTGTGGCCGCCCGTGAAGGCGCCGACAAACTGGTGGCACAAATCCGCGCAAGAAGAGATGGAGTTCTCCGGCAAGTGCATGAGCCAGGATCTGACATTGGGCTTGAGCACTAGCGGGAAGTAATTTGCTAAAATCTTCTCGTCGCGTCCCCCGGCAGCCTGCACCGCAATGGTGTAGATGCTGAGGAACTCCGAGGGGTGTGTCTTGCCGTCGTACTTCTCGGGTACGTAGGCCTTGAAGTTCTTCATGCTGGGCCACTAGACTTGCCGCAGCTCTCGGGTGAACGCAGGGTAGCCTGCCGCGTACGGCAAGTCGCCTGGTTCACCGGACGCGTGCATGTCGACAGCAGTCCCAGCACGTTGATCGGACTGTCTCCGGGCTTCTCTTCGACGCTCGATACGAGTCCGAGCGTCCTCTTGCCGCCTGTCGTCAAGGACTTGGCGCCGATCGCGGCGAGCCCGCGGATCCGACGACGCCGTGGAGTCGTCGACGACGTTGATCCGGCGGGGTGGCGATTTCTGCTTCCGCGGCGGGGAGTGCACAGTAGTTGCACCCCCGGCGGTCTTTTCTCCATCGGCCTTCGCTTGGTCGACTTGCCGCGGGTGTGACGTCGCCGGGTGCTGCGGCGTGTCGTTGTTGGCGAAGGCGATGAGGCTCTGGATTGTAGCCCTCCAGTCTTCGGCCTTGTCTGCCGCCGGAGGGAAGTCGAGGAGCAGTTGGGCTCTAGCAAGAGCTTCTGCTGGAGAGGAGGGAAACGGTGGCGAGCGATGCGAGGAGCGGGATATGCTCAGACTTCTAACAGGGTTAGAAGGAGCAGGGTCCCGCCCCGGCGACCGCGCCTTGCTCGTACCAGCGCGCTGGCCTTGAGCATCCCGCGACCCACCGGCTTGTCCGCGTCCCAGCAAGCGTATGGTACCTCCGGTACCACGTCGCTGCTGGTCCGGCACCTCCTGAGAGGGACGTGGTGCGTGCACGGACGCCGAGGTCTTGGAGTTCGCCCGGTCGTCCGTCTTGTCTTTGGACTTGGCGACGCCGCGAGTGTCTTCGCCGGCGTCCACCCTTCCGCCAGCGTCTACCCCACCAACCGTTGGTTCTGGTGGTGGCGGGATCGACGCAGACGGGCCTCCGACCTCCGAAGCCTTCTTCTTCGGAGGCATGCTGATGTTGTCAATGAAGTTGATGAAGCTGGAAGAGTTGATGAAGAATGCGCCCGCGTGAGCGCCGGATCAGGTTCGCACAACCTCGACACCCCCTACCTGGCGCGCCAAAGATGTCGGGGAAACTGACCACCACGACAAAGATGTCGGGGAAACTGACCACCTGCGAACACCTATGGGACCGGAGCCCCTTCTACGTTGCGGTAAGGGAGCGGAGGGAGCACGGAGAGCAGATCGAGGAGCACACGCGGGCAGTTTACCCAGGTTTGGGCCGCGCGGACGCGTAAAACCCTACTCCTGCTTTGGTGGTATTGAGCCCTTGGGCTCGGGAGCTTGAAGATCTACAGTGCCAGCTACACCGAGCGTAGGAGTGATCGAGTTTCTGGGATCCCCCCTCTACGTTGTGCATGGGCCTCCTTTTATAGCCCAAAGGGGTCACCGACAGGTGTTAACGTAGAGGAGGGTAAAAATGTAAATTTGGTGGTAGTTGTAACAGTGTATGAACAGTGGTCTTCACCTAACTCTGATGGTGGGGGACAAGGTCATTGAATGCCCGTCGCCGTCGCCCCCAAAAGCGTCCGTCCATGCGTCTCCGTTCGCCACGGCGACGGCTTCGTCACCGCGACTCGCCAGCGTGTCCCTCAGGCTGCACAGCCATCTGCCACGTGCCCCTGGAAGGGCCCCAGGGCGACGCGTGGCCCGATGAGCTGGAGCGCAGGCACACAGTGTAGGCTTCCCCCGGCAAGCACCTTGCCGGGGTCGCAACCTTGCCGGGCCCGGGAGCTTGCCGCTCTCCGGGGCGCGTCGTGGCGCGCGATGCGCCACGATATATCTTCTGAAGTGTTATCCTTTGGTCTTCCTGGCAAGCTCCTCTTGCCAGGGTCTTGTGAAAAATAGGATGGTCTTGTGCTTGGAACAGCCTTCCCGGCAAGCTCCTCTTGCCGGGGCCTTGATCTTCTGACTTGTACACTTTGTTCTTGAATGGCTTCAAAGGGGTCCAGAGTGGGCTTTGGCGGACACGTGGTGAGCCAGTCCACGGGAGGCTGTTACTGCCCGTGCACAAGTCGGGGTACTAAGGCACCCCTACTTCAGTACACCGACAGGTGGCGGCCGCATCCGACGCGTCGGCCCCTCCGACGGTTGCAGCTCCATCAGCGGGCTTGGCCTAAACCTTGGAGAGGATCTCCCGCGGCCGCCATGACTGCTTCTGCTGGATTGGAGCTTCAGGGACTGGGGATCGGGGAGATAAAACCCTAGCGGCGGAGGAGGAGGAAGAAAAGCTAGGAGCGGGAGGGAGGTTCAGGTGCAGGGCGAGGGAAGGAGGGCGCCGTCGCCGGCGACGAGAAGCTGGGTTAGAGAGGGGTGAGGGAGAGGCGAGCGATGGGGTAGCAGGTCGCCGGTGTGGCTGGCGGACGCAGCCACCCACGAGGGCGGCCGGCAGGCGATGCGGTGGGCGCCGCTGTGGGATGCGTCGAGGAAGGAGGAGGTGGTGGCGGGACGGGGAGTAGGAGGTGGCGGGACGCGACGTTGTGGGACGAGGAGATGAGGAAGGAGGAGGTGGCGGCGGCGAGGAGATGGGGAAGGAGGAGTGCGATGGGAGGAGAGATGGGAGGAGTTAGGGTTTGGTTGGTCGGGCTGCGGGTCGGGGTGGGGGTTACCCTTTTATTTTTCTTTCTTCTTTTTTCTAAAGATAGATCGATGGAGGGACGTGGGATGGAGAAATGGATAGATGGATGGATGGATGGGCGCCATGTCATCGATCCATGTGACAGCTAATTCCACCAATGAGAATAGAGCACAAGTAAATGTGTTTTTTCCTTTTGTTTTCTTCTAATTTTTCACATGAATAATTCAAAAAATGATTTCATATTATACACAGGGCTGCATTTTGTAATGGCAAACAGTGTTGCCTAAGGAAATTTTTATTTTCTTTCCATGAAAAATTCATTTTCCATTTTTCGAGTGCCCGAAATGAGTTTTTTTGTAAAGGACCTATAATATATTTGTTGCAAAATTGTACCAAAACAATTTTCTAAGATACTAGGACATATTTTAATGCATAATTGACCAAATGGTTGGGTGTAAAAAGTTTTGATCCACCTCTCGTGAAAAAGACAAATTTCGGCCGATTCAGCTGGAAGCGGGTCAAATTTGAATTGTAGCTACCTTGTAGTTTGCTCTTTATTTTTTCCAAAAATCATTTGTAGGTACATAAGTATCTATTTAATCAGAGGAACACCAAAAAAATTCCAAGATTCAACAACTAGCTAGAAACGGTTATTCCCGCCGTTTTGGCCACATTTTGAAACGGGCATAATTTTTTTTTAAAAATCAAAAAATTGGAAAACCTTCGCATTGTGTCATTATATGTGGCCAAGTTACCAGCAAAAATTATAAACTTGTAATACGGAAATTATTTTAAAAAAAGTGTTCTCAGAAATGAGCTATCATGCGTGAAGATTCATGGCTTTCAAGCCAAATGATCAATCTTATAGCCACATTCATGGCATAGTTTCTTCAAATGATCTCATATTGTGCACAAGGGGGCATCTTGGAATGGCAAACAATGTTGCCTAAGGGAGTTTTCACTTTCTTTGGACGAAAAATTCATTTTCCATTTTTCGAGTGCTCAAAAGGAGGTTTTTTTGTGAAGGACCTCCCAAATAATTGTTGCAAAATTGGACCAAATCATTTTTATTAAATACTAGGCCATATTTAATGCACAACCGACCAAATGGTTGGGTGTAAAAAGTTTTGATCGACCTCTCGTGAAAAAGACAAATTTCGGCAGATTTAGTTGGAAGTGGGTCAAATTTGAACTGTAGCTGCCTTGTAGTTTCCTCTTTATTTTTTACAAAAATCATTTATAGGTACATAAGTATCTATTTAATCAGAGAAACACCAAAAAATACCAAGATTCAACCACTAGCTAGGAACGGTCATTCCCGCCGTTTTGACCGCATTTTGAAACAGGCATAAAAAATTCAAAAAAAATTGGAAAACCTTCGCATTGTGTCATTATATATGACCAAATTACTAGGAAAAATAATAAACTTGTAATACGGCAATTCCTTTAAAAAAGTGTTCTCAGAAATGAGCTATCGTGCGTGAAGATTCATGGCTTTCAAGCCAAATGATCAATCCTATGGCCACATTCATGTCATAGTTTCTTCAAATGATCTCATATTGTGCACAAGGGTGCATCTTGGAATGGTAAACAATATTGCCTAATGAAGTTTTTATTTTCTTTGGACGAAAAAATCATTTTCCATTTTTGGAGTGCCCAAAAGGAGGTTTTTTTGTGAAGGACCTCCCAAATAATTGTTGCAAAATTGGACCAAATCAATTTTCAAAAATACTAGGACATATTTAATGCACAACTGACAAAATGGTTGGGTGTAAAAAGTTTTGATCCACCTCTCGTGAAAAAGACAAATTTCCGCCGGTTTAACTAGAAGCGGGTCAAATTTGAACTACAGCTCCCTCATAGTTTGCTATTTATTTTTTTCCAAAAATCATTTCTAGTTACATAAGTACCTATTTAATCATAAATACATGGTTTGGTGGCGATACGTCGAGGTTTGGGCGGTGGTCGAGGGGCCCAACTCTAGAGCGCGTAAACTCGCATGCCCACCGCATGGTCACCACGTGACTGTGGAATTGCCATGTGTTCTAGTGGGTTGGGCACTCCCCAGGTAGGTGCTAGGAAGAAAATTACAACATAAGATTCTCACGAGGAGACCGATCGATGCTCAAACATGAATTAGCAGCCAAGTGTTTGATTAGCGGTACGGGAAATGCACATGGAGAATGGGCTTGAGTTTTGGTTGAGGATGATCAGTTACTAAGAAGACCGTATTCACAAATTTTCAGCTCAAATGGAGGAGTCTAGGTGGTACTTGCTTTGAAAAGTACCACACTGGACATAAATACGAATGTTGAAGCTGGGCTCAAAATAATGAATGGATTGAGCTGGCATTTGGTGGAGGATAGTTATTTGGGCATAGGAAAGCACTATAGAAAATGGATACCATTTGGACATGCCAAAGTGGTACTTCCTTCACAAAGTGTTTTTTTTAACTAAATAGGAAAATGAATATTTTTGAATTATTTTTGAACTAGGCAAGGAAGGTTTTTTACATATTTGACGAAGATATGACCCAAAGAATTTATGATATTTTTTGGGGAATTTTGGGAATGACAGAAATATAGGTTGCTTCACAACCTAGGGCAAAAACTGCCACATGGACATGACACATAGGCAAAACTGATGAGGTGGCGCCTAGTCGTAGCAACCCACCACAATTTACAAGGTTATGAACATCTATATTGGTCATGATCAGCTAAAAATAAGGCAGCGAACCAGTGCTATATGCTTTATGACCATTTCGTGTAAGGAAATTATGACCTTTTTGACCAAAATGGTCGTTATAGTTTAGGGTTTGGAGCCCCCCAAACAGCTTTTGACCAATTGGTCTGAAATGGTCATAGATCTATGACCAATTCTTCCAGGGTCACTAACCGAAGGTCATAAGTTGACATATTTCTTGTAGTGGACGAGCTCTTCGTCACCTCCATAAACGAGAAACATGTCCTTAGTCCTTTTCAGGTACTTCAGGATATTCTTGACCGCTGTCCAGTGTTCCATACCGGGATCACTTTGGTACCTCCCGACCAAACTTATGGCAAGGTTCACATCAGGTCTGGTACACAACTGGCATACATAATAGAGCCTATGGCAGAGGCATAGGGGTTGACAGTCATCTTTTCTCTTTCTGCTGCCAAGGTCACGCATTGAGCTGTGCTCAATCTCACACCTTGCAAAACAGGCAAGAACCCCTTCTTGGACTGGTCCATATTGAACTTCTTCAATATCTTGTCAACGTGTGTGCTTTGTGAAAGACCAATGAGGCGTCTCAATCTATCTCTATAGATCTTGATGCCTAATATGTAAGCAGCTTCTCCAAGGTCCTTCATTGAAAAACACTTATTCAAGTAGGCCTTTATGCTTTCCAAAAGTTCTGTATCATTTCCCATCAACAATATGTCATCCACGTATAATATGAGAAATGCTACAGAGATTTTGTTAGATAATAACGAGAAAATAAAGCGAGACAAAGAGACACGGATTTAACGTGGAAACCCTTGCGGGAGAAAACCACGGACGCACGAAGGCGCAATCACTTTGAGGAGGAGTATTACAAGCACGAGATGACATACCGTCTTAGGTGCGACTACATGGGGTATATATGAGGGCAATACATAAGAGTCCTTGGAGGACAAGTAAACAAGTTGTACTCGTACACGTCGATACCAACGCAAAGGTCCACACCGTATGTACTACGTCTAGTCCAATACGATAGAATTTGGATCACAACTTAAAAATCTCCACCTTGAGCCAAATTCTGTCCAATAGTCGAAATAAAGTAAATAACTCCATCCAAAATAGCATAAACACCTTATGCGTCAAAGTCCATGGGACTATTGTGAAATACCAACTAAGCATGAGCAAAGCTCAAACTTATTGGTAGAAACTGGCTTTGTCATCATATCAGCAGGATTATCATGAGTACTTATCTTGCATACCTTCAAATCACCTTCAGCAACATCATCTCAAATATAGTGATATCTAACATCAATGTGCTTCGTTCTCTCATGATACATGATATGTCTTTGATGTATCTATAATTTTTTATTGTTCCATGCTATTATTTAAGATGTTTTGGATGTTTAATGGGCTTTGTTATACACTTTTATATTATTTTTGGGACTAACCTATTAACCCAAAGGCCTAGTCCAGATTGCTGTTTTTTTTTGCCTATTTCAGGGTTTTACAGAAAAGGAATATCAAACGGAGTCCAAACGGAACGAAACTTCGGGAGAGATATTTTTGGAGCAAAATACGCACGGGAGACTTGAGAACCACGGAATAGGACTGAGGTGGCATCCATGAGGGTGGGGGCCGCCCCCCTGCAGGGAGCGCCCCCTGCCTCGTGGGCCCCATGTCTGCCCCCCGGTGCCCTCCTTCTTCCTATATATATCTACGTACCCCGAAACCATCAGAACAACAGAGAAAACCCTAGTTCCACCGCCGCAACCTTCTGTTCCCGTGAGATCCCATCTTGGGGCCTGTTCCGGAGCTTCGCCGGAGGGGGGGTCTTCCATGGAGTGCTTCTACATCATCATCATCATCGCCTCACCATGAGTTGTGTGTAGTTTACCACAGACCTCGGGTCCATAGCTAGTATCTAGATGGCTTCTTCTCTCTCTTTGGATCTCAATACCAAGTTCTCCTCGGTCTTCGAGGAGATCTATTCGATGTAATCTCTTTTTGCGGTGTGTTTGTCGAGATCTGATGAGTTGTGGGTTTATGATCAAGATTATCTATGAGAAATATTTGGTTCTTTTCTGAACTCTTTATGTATGATTATAATATACTTGCAAGTCTCTTCGAATTATTGGTTTGGTTTGGCCTACTAGATCTATAGTTCTTGCAATGGGAGAAGTGCTTGGCTTTGGGTTCAATCTTGCGGTGTCCTTTCCCAGTGATAGTAAGGGCAGCAAGGCACATATTGTATTGTTGCCATCGAGGATAAAAAGATGGGGTTTATATCACTATGTTTGAGTTTATCCCTCTACATCATGTCATCTTGCTTAAGGCGTTACTCTGTTCTTTTGAACTTAATACTCTAGATGCATGCTGGATAACGGTCGATGTGTGGAGTAATAGTAGTAGATGCAGAATCGTTTCGGTCTACTTGTCTCGGACGTCATGCCTATATATAATGATCATGCCTAGATAGTCTCATAATTATTAAATTTTCTATCAATTGCTCGATAGTAATTTGTTTACCCGCCGTAGAATATCGCTATCATGAGAGAAGCCACTAGAGAAAACTATGGCCCCGGGTCTATTCTCAACATATCAATCTACAATCTACTTTACTTTTCTGGTTTTACTTTCTGTTCTTATATCCAAAAATACCAAAAATATCAAACTATCATCTCTACCAGATCTCACTTTCGTAAGTGACCGTAAAGGGATTGACAATCCCTTATCATGTTGGCTGCGAAGTTCTTATTTGTTTGTGCAGGTGCGAGGGACTCGCGCGTGGTCTCCTACTAGATTGATACCTTGGTTCTCAAAAACTGAGGGAAATACTTACGCTACTATGTTGCATCACCCTTTCCTCTTCGAGGGAATACAACGCAATCTCGAGAAGTAGGAAGAAGAATTTCTGGCGCCGTTGCCGGGGAGGCTTACGCAAAAGTCATATACCAAGTACCTATCACAAACCCTTATCATTTGCATTACATTTTTTGCCTCTCGTTTTCCTCTCCCCCACTTCACCCTTGCCGTTTTATTTACCCTTCTTTTTTGCCGTGTGTTTATCGTTCGCTTGCTTCTTGTTTGCTTGTGTGTTGGATTGCTTGCTTGTCACTATGGCTCAGAACAATACCAAATTGTGTGACTTCTCCAATACCAACAATAATGATTTTATTAGCACTCCGATTGCTCCTATTACCGACGTTGAATCTTGTGAGATCAATGCTGATCTGTTGAATCTTTATATGAAAGATCAATTTTCCGGCCTTCCTAGTGAAGATGACCCTACCCATCTAAACAACTTTGTTGATTTGTGTGATATGCAAAAGAAAAGGGATACGGATAACGATATTGTTAAATTCAAGTTATTTCTGTTTTCACTTAGAGATCGTGCTAAAACTTGGTTTTCCTCTTTGCCTAGAAATAGTATTGATTCGTGGAATAAGTGCAAAGATGCTTTTATCTCTAAGTATTTCCCTCCTGCTAAGACCATCTCTCTTAGAAATGATATTATGAATTTTAAGCAACTAGATCATGAGCATGTTGCACAAGCTTGGGAGAGAATGAAATTATTGATACGTAATTTCCCTACACATGGTTTGAACTTATGGATGATTATTCAAAACTTTTATGCTGGCTTAAATTTTGCTTCTAGAAATCTTTTAGATTCGGCCGTAGGAGGCACTTTCATGGAAACTACCTTAGGAGAAGCTACCAAACTCCTAGATAATATTATGGTTAATTATTCTCAATGGCACATTGAAAGATCTACTAGTAAAAAAGTGCATGCTATTGAAGATATTAGTGTTTTGAGTGGAAAGATGGATGAACTTATGAATTTTTTTGCTGCTAAGAGTGCTTCTTCTGATCCTAATGATATGCCTTTGTCCACTTTGATTGAAAATAATAATGAATCTTTGGATGTGAATTTTGTTGGTAGGAATAATTTTGGTAACAATGCTTATACATGAAACTTTAATCCTAGGCCTTTTCCTAGTAATTCCTCTAATAATTATGGTAATTCCTACAACAACTCTTATGGAAAGATGCATTCTGAATTTGAAACTAATGTCAAGGAGTTTATGAATTTGCAAAGAATTTCAATGCTATGCTTGAAGAAAAATTGCTTAAGATTGATAAATTGGCTAGAAGTGTGGATATAATTACTCTTGATGTTGATTCTTTGAAACTTAGATCGATCCCACCTAAGCATGATATCAATGGGTCTCTCAAAGCCATGCGAATTTCCATTGATGAATGCAAAGAAAGAACCGCTAGGATGCATGCTAAAAGAGAGAATTATATAAAAGCGTGTTCTTCTAGTTATCATGAAAATAAAGTTGAAGATCTGAAAGTTATTGATGTGTCTCCTATTAGATCCTTGTTTTCTAGTATGAATCTTGATAAATATAGGATTGGCTACTTTAAGGTGTCCCAATGATTCAGAGTTTTTAGATCTTGACGCTAAAATTGTTAAAAGTGGGAGTGAAGAGATTAAAACTTTGCATAGTGATGAATCCACTACTTTGGATTTCAAGGGATTCAATTATGATAATTTTTCTTTGATTTATTGTATTTCCTTGTTGCAATCCGTACTAAACTCTCCGCATGCTTATAGTCAAAATAAAGCTTTTACCAAACACACAGTTGATGCTTTGATGCAATCTTATGAAGAAAAACTTGAATTAGAAGTTTCTATCCCTAGAAACCTTTATGATGAGTGGGAACCTACTATTAAAATTAAAATTAAAGATCATGAATGCTTTGCTTTGTGTGATTTGGGTGCAAGTGTTTCCACTATCCCAAAAACTTTGTGTGATTTGCTAGGGTTCCATGAGCTTGATGATTGTTCTTTAAATTTGCATCTTGCGGATTCTACCATTAAGAAACCTATGTGAAGGATTAATGCTGTTCTTATTGTTGCCAATAGGAATTATGTGCCTATAGATTTCATTGTTCTTGATATAGATTGCAATCCTTCATGTCCTATTATTCTTGGTAGACCTTTCCTTAGAACAATTGGTACAATTATTGATATGAAGGAAGGAAATATTAGATTCCAATTTCCATTAAGGAAAGGCATGGAACACTTTCCTAGAAATAAAATCAAATTGCCATATGAATCTATTATGAGAGCCACTTATGGATTGCCTTCCAAAGATGGCAATACCTAGATCTATCCTTGTATCGTGCCTAGCTAGGGGCGTAAAACGATAGCGCTTGTTGGGAGGCAACCCAATTTTATATATTTTTTGTTTTTGCTTCTGTTTAGGAGTAAATATTGCATCTAGCTTCTGTTTAGATGTGGTTTTGTGTTTTAGTTAGTGTTTGTGCCAAGTAGAACCTTTGGGAAGACTTGTGTGAAGTTTATATGATCTTGCGGTGAAAAACAGAATCGTTAGCGCTCGCTAGAATGGTCACAAGATTTTACTGGAGTGTGCTATTTAGTTGATTCTTTTTGCAGATGATTAATAGACAAATTCCTCATGTTTACCAATTTATTTCATTTTTTTGGAGTTACAGAAGTATGCGAAAGTTACAGATTACTACAGACTGTTCTGTTTTTCGTGTGTTTTTTGCTTATTTTGATGAATCTATGAGTAGTATTGGAAAGTATGAATCATAGAGAAGTTGGAATACAGTAGGTTTAACACCAATATAAACAAAGAATGAATTCAATACAATACCTTTGAGTAGTGGTTTGTTTTCTTATACTAACGGCGCTCACGAGATTTTTGTCTAAGTTTTGTGTTGTGAAGTTTTCAAGTTTTGAGTATTACTTTGATGGACTATGAAACAAAGAGTGGCAAGAGCCTAATCTTGGGGATTCCCAAGGCACCCCAAGGTAAAATTCAAGGACAACCAAAATCCTAAGCTTGGGGATGCCCCGGGAAGGCATCCCCTCTTTCGTCTTCATCTATCGGTAACTATACTCGGAGCTATATTTTTATTCACCACATGATATGTATTTTACTTGGAGCATCGTGTGTTATTTGAGTCTTTGCTTGTTAGTTTGCCACAATTATCCTTGCTGGACACACCTTTTTGATAGAGTTAAATATGGCCTAGGAATTGTTAGAACACTCTATGTGCTTCACTTATATCTTTTGAGTTGAATAGTTTTTGCTCTAGTGCTTCACTTATATCTTTTAGAGAACGGTGGTGATTATATTTTGTAGAAATTGTTGATCTCTCATGCTCCACTTATATCCTTTTGAGAGTCTATTAAAACAGCATGGTAATGTTCTTTGGCTATAAAACTAGCCTTCACATGATAGACATCCAAGATCAATGTAGTAAAAACTTTCACACTAAGTGCATTGAATATGATGAGAAGTTGGATGCTTGATAATTGTTTTGAGATATGAGGATAGTGATATTAGAGTCATGCTAGTGGAGTTATTATGAAATTGAGAAATACTTGTGTTAAAGTTAGTGATTCCCGTAGCATGCACGTATGGTGAACCACTATGTGACAAAGTTAGAGCATGAGGTATTTGTAGAGTGTCCTTTGTGTGGAGGTCGGGGGCACGCGATGGTTAACTCCTACCGACCTCCCCCCTAGGAGCATGCGTTGATTGCTTTGTTTTGATGACTCGTAAATTTTTGCAATAAGTATATGAGTTCTCATGACTAATGTTGAGTCCATGGATATTACGCACTCTCACCCTTCCACCATTGCTAGCCTCTCTTGTACCGCGCAACTTTCATCGGTACCATACACCCACTATATATCATTCCTCGAAACAGCCACCATACCTACCTATCATGGCATTTCCATAGCCATTCCGAGATATATTGCCATGCAACTTTCCGCCGTTTCGTTCATATGACACGCTTCATATTGTCATATTGCCATGCATGATCATGTAGTTGACATCATATTTGTGGCAAATCCACCTTGCATAATTTTTCATACATGTCACTCTTGATTCATTGCATATGCCGGTACACCGCTGATACGTCCAAAACGTATCTATAATTTCTGCTTGCTCCATGCCTCTTTTGTGTGATATTGCTATGATATTTATACACTTCCATACACTTTTGATCATATTTGGACTAACCTATTAACTCAGTGCACCCCAGTGCCAGTTTCTGTTTTCTGCTGTTTTTGTATTTCAGGTTTTCCCATCACGTAAACTGCCAGAAAAATCCCGGAAAAAATATATAAAAAATCAGCGTTCCGGAAGCTTCCACATGGCCGAAGTAGGGCCGGAGGGGGGCCACCAGGGCTCCAGGCGCCCTGGTGGCGCGACCCCCCTCCTGGCCGCGCCGGGGGGGCGCCTGGGCCCCCCAGGTCTCCGCTGATGCCCCCCTTTGGCATATATTTAACACGCGTCCCGAAACCCTCGAGGACGGAACCCTTTTTCGCGATCTCATCTCTGTTCTGCCGCCGCCGCGCTTCCAAGATCGGGAGCACCAGGAGAACTCTTCCCGGCACCCTGCCGGAGGGGAGGATCACCACCGGGAGCCTCTCCACCACCATGGACGCCTCCCGGATGAGTTGTGAGTAGTCTCCCTTGGACCATGGGTCCATGACCAGTAGCTATGTGATGTTCTCCTCCCCTTCTTGTGCTTCACTAATTAGACCCCGTGAGCTGCCCTACATGATCGAGGCACATATGTAATCCTTATGCTGTTGCTATGATGAGTTTGCTGGGATCCGATGGATTGTGAGATTATGTTCAGATTGTGTTTGAGTAATATATTTGATTTACCTCTTTTATATTTATGTTCTTAAGTAATTCTTGCATGTTCTCTGTTGCTATTTATTGCTTTGGCCAAGTAGTAGGTAGTGACTCCAAGAGGGAACGTTATGCTCGATTGTGGGTTCATGCCCCTCGATGACTAGTTTGAGTGACAGAAACATGAGTCTAGGGGATGTGCTGTTGCCACAAGGGGGAAAACAACGGTGCTTGTACTCGCGGGTGCAAGGATTGTTTACTTTACGCAAAGTTCTTTTTAATGCAGTTGTCTGTTGCTTTGAGTTTACACTATGAGTGGGACTCGCAACTTAATACCAGCGAGATGTTCTGGATAGATATCTCAAGGTGGATGATTAGTAGTAGATGCAGATTGATTTCGGTCTACTTGCCTTGGCGTACCACCCATGCTTTGAACCTCTACCTTTCTTGCAACATAGTTAGCATTGGTTTGCGCACATAATTCTGTCAATTGCCCAGCTGTAATTCGTTTACCTCACATAGCTGTTTTATCGTCTTTTGGGAGAGAGACATCACTAGTGAACATCATGGGACCCCGGTCCATATTACCATCACTGATCACATCCGCTATTTACTTTCTGCTTTTATATACTAGTTACAGTTTTACCTATCACTATTATCTCTTGCGTTTGACCCTTTGTAAACGACAAGGCCGGAGGGATTGACAACCTCTCTGTACTCGTTGGGAGCAAAGTTATTTGTATCTGTGTGCAGGTCCGGTTGATTGCTAATATCTGGCGCCGTTAGCAGTTGACACCTTCTTGTTGAAACTAGGAGTCTCAGGGGAAATCGATCCTTGGTATCTTTGCCAAGGGAAAACTACCGCTACATTGCATCTCAAACCTTCCACTTGGGGTAACCAACGAGGGGCGATAAGCCATCAACCGCCGGAGGCATTCATATAGAGTCATACTTTGTTCTAGTATCAAGTTGTAAATCAATAAAAGTGTGATGATCATCATTATTAGAGCATTGTCCCATGTGAGAAAAGGCCAATAAAAAAGAGATGGCCCAAAAAAAATAGAGAGGGGCTAAAAAAAGGGAGAAAGCCCCTCCAAAAAAATGAGAGAAAATAGAGAAGGGACAATTGCTACTATCCTTTTCCACACTTGTGCTTCAAAGTAGCACCATGTTCTTCATGATAGAGAGTCTGATGTTTAGTCACTTTCATATACTAGAGGGAATTTTCATTATAGAACTTGGCTTGTATATTCCAACGATGGGTTTCCTCAAATGCCCTAGGTCTTCGTGAGCAAGCAAGTTGGATGCACACCCACTTAGTTTCTTTTGTTGAGCTTTCATACATTCTTAGCTCTAGTGCATTCGTTGCATGGCAATCTATTGATGGGCATCTCCATAGCCCGTTGATATGCCTATTCGATGTGAGACTATCTCCCTCTTTTTTGTCTTCCCCACAACCACCACTCTATTCCACCCATAGTGCTATGTCCATGGCTCGTGCTCATGTATTGCGTGAAAGTTGAAAGGTTTGAAAATATAGAGTATGAAAATAAGTGCTTGGCTGAAACCGGGGTTGTGCATGATATGAATATTTTGTGTGATGAAGAGGGAGCATAGCCAGACTATATGATTTTGCAGGGATAAGTTTCTTTAGCCTTAGTATTTTCAGAAGACATGATTGCGTTCTTAGTATGCTTGAAGTATTATTATTTCTTATGTCAATATAGACTTTTGTCTTGAATCTTTCAGATCTGACATTCATGCCACAATTAAGAGAACTACATTGAAAACTATGTTGGTTAGCATTCCACATCAAAAAAATCTGTTTTTATCATTTACCTACTCGAGGACGAGCATGAATTAAGCTTGGGGATGCTTGATACGTCTCCAGCGTATCTATAATTTTTGATTGTTCCATGCTATTATTTAAGATGTTTTGGATGTTTAATGGGCTTTGTTATACACTTTTATATTACTAGTACAAATGCCCGGGCGTTGCACCGGGCAAAATATTAAATATAACTTGCTCCATGTGCCATTATGAAATAGTTTTAATCCAATTTTTGCTAATGTCAGAAATAAGGTTACACTGAGTATTTTTTTGGACCATGAAATTCGGATGTACCCTAATAATGATCGTCATGATCTCAAATCCGCACTTTCATTTCATCCGATGAAAAAGTAGTTGTGTATGGAATAGTCTTTTAATCAATTTTATTTTTTCTTGTTCAGGAAAACACAAATATTTTTTTATCTTGAGAAGGTGTTTTTTTGACAATATTTTTAAATGGAGTCATTTTATGGTGACCGGCATTTGCGTTGCAACGGATGCATACATATTTCGCAGTTCAATATCAATTTTGCGTGATATTTCTATACATGCAGAACATCAGAAATTATAGAATAATGATCCCTACAAATAACTATGCATCAAGAGAAACAAAATCAGCTTCTTAATAAGTTACCAAAACTGAGCAGTAATTTAGGTGCTGAGCTTAGTGCTCATGTGTGTGTGCATAGTACTATGCTACTTTTTTGACAAGTTAGTAATATCTGCATTACACGGTGAGCAGGAGGGAATTGAGTGTTATGAAGTGAACTACCTTGAACTGTAACCAAAGAGCCCCAAGACCACTAACGACCGATCAATCTAGATATTTATGTGACCTCATGTAAAGGGACACTAGATTGTTGATGGGTAGAGTACTGGCTGATGCCAAGCTCATCCATCTTGAGATAAAGTTCCGTTGCTTTCTCTTCTTTTTTAGATGAGCAATAATAGTTTAGAAGTGCACCATAGGTTCGATGGTTCTTGGCTGGACCAGTAAGGCCATCAAATAATTTGTCAGCTACCTCAAAGATATTTACTTTGTAAATGAGGTCCAAATGATCAGCGTACGACATGTCCATACCCTTTGTATCAATCACGAGTAACCGAGAGCACTAAGTTAGTTACAAACGAACTCCATCATACTACATAAAGAATAGAGCATGAGATACTGGATATCTCCGTTGCCAGTCTGATTCACACCTCCGGTCGTGTTGGTCAACTGAAGTACACTCCAGCCACAGGCTTGCTACTCAATCAAGATTATGAAGACTACACTGAGCCTAAGATAAAGAAGGAACCTTGAACAAAGTTTTCTTTCAAGACAGCAGGATAACAAAAATCTCAATCCACTTGCATAGGCGAGTAACACTCAAATTTATGTCAATTATAGTATTAGCAAACTAGATTGTGAATCATCAATGCCAATTGAAGATCACATTTGTTCACATTCCAAAGTTAGAGTCCATCAGATCAGTATAGAAACAATGCAATACATCCTTACAAATCTCTAGTACATAATCACAAGTGAAAAAAGGACGATTTGTTTAGTAACACAATGGTGATGCAAACTCAAGTCTGAAACATTATCAATGACAATTGAACATCACATTCCTCCCATTTGAAAGTTAGTTCATGAACAAATGGTACATCAGAGCAATGGAACATTTTGATAATTTTGTGGATGTTCTCTAATACGCTGAATTTAAAATTTGCAAAAACAGAAAGGAACAACTTTTAAGTTGCAGGTGTAACTGAGGAACCTCGTCATCTGATGAGCGGATAACTACTCCGGCACTGTAGCGGGAGCCGCTTCCTTGGCGCCATGGCCTCTGCACATATGTGACTGGAGTTGTCTCATCATTTATCAATACAATGCCACTACATCTAAATTATCTATAAAAGCAAACAAATAGTGTACATTATAAGAACTCTGCATTCATGCATGCTGAGCATCATAGGTCGTTGGCTATACATCGCGGGCATAGTATATTGTGAACAGCATGCATAGGTCTACTCACATCTAAAAGTGCATAATAATATTCGGTGCCAATTTATGTGTCAACATTTACAAAGCCTAGAATGCATTATACAAAAAATGCAGGTCTCACCATAGGGCAATAATTCTGATCTTGTGATCAATAGAAGAAGTACTTGCGATCAATTCCACGCGTGCAACGATCCAACTACTAAAGGAGTTAGGTTCGAAGCTAGAGACTCTTGGTAAGAGCTGACGGATTCTACACCAACCAAACAATAAAAGCACAGCAAGACCATGATGTACCGAGTTCTAGAAGTTGAGTATTAGTTGCATGGGTAGATAGGGATTCCCCATACTGACCTGCAGATCACCACAAACTGTGATGGAGAAGGAGACACTCCTCGAATCCTCGTGACCTCTTTCACTGCCAGATTCACATCCACCATCACATCACACCAAATCTAACACTGCACAGTGTCTCCAAGTATACGGGAGCGCCATACCAAGCCAAGTAATTCAGCAAGCCATGCTATTAATATTGATTTCCTCTTATCATTGTCTGCATGCTGGATGTAAACAAAAAAGAGTCAAATACATATGTTTTCTTTAGAACTAAAGGAGCATATAAGTGGATGATGACATATATCGTACCCTAATGTCCAATGGCGGATCTAGGGGGGCTACAAAATATGAAAAACAGTTCATATAGTATATTTAAGATTAGTTTTGAACTATTGCTAAATATACGATGACATTTAGACTGAATTATACTACTTCATGAAATTTACTCAAAATTATACCAATGTATGATGTCTAGCTTGTTCATGACAGATGATTCATCAAAATCAACAATAAATCTAATGAGAAATCTTCAAAGGAGCATATAAACATCACAAGAAAGATACGAAAAAGCTAGAATGCTTGTTACAATATATATGCCTTTCATTGCTACACCAACCATTATCTATAACGAGAAAGTAAGGCATATCAGTAAATGTGGTCTGCTAAAGGAACTCAGTTGACTAAGTAGCTACATTCATAATGTAGAAATAAATGGAATCTTCAACAAACTACCCAAAAACATTTTTCAACTACTATTAGATGCTCCACTCTATATGCACATGTTAAAAAAAATTCTAGGATACAAAACCAAAGAAAACAGGAAATACCAAGACACACAATCGTTCCACTCGATGAGAAGTAATCTGATCTTTAGAACATTCTATCTATCCTAGATATTTGTGAGACCCATGGAATCACTGCAGCAAACTCTTCTACTCGACATTTGTTCTGCATACGTACACAAATGTGGACCAAATTTCATCGGCTAGAATTGTGAACTGAAACAGTTAGAAGAATACAAAGGGATTATGTCCCAAACTGATTAAGAGATGATCGACTACTCATCATACAATATTACGAACCCAAGTAGTGAACAATACACTTGACAACAAAGATGGCAACCATCAGTCGGCTCGTGTTACATGTTATACGTAGAAGGAGTCTAAAGTGTTTTGTCTTAGCACATGTCCTGTAGAAGATGGTTGTCTTTCCCACACAGAAATGTCAGTGGTATCCACTAACTGAAAGCTTATTATCAGGAGCGGGTAGATAATATCCTGGACAAGTTTACAATACCATATATCATATCCTTGGATGTGAGTAGACCTATGAATCGAAAAAGCAGAGAGCGACACAAAAATTCCTGAAGGGTAACAGATGCAACCACCTCTCCCATTCATCCTCCGACTCTCCATTTGCCTCTCTGATAATTAATAGAAAAAGAACGTAGCGTCGCAATAACACACTCTAAGGCAAGTAAAACCAAAGTAATATCTAAACGTCGGCAACCGAATGGAAAATATGTACAAATGAATTCAATTTGTATGTACCATATAACAGTTTAACATCTACTCTTACTTGGTGACAGCTTGCTGCATGCCAAACCCATCGACTAATTGTACAGATCCTTGCATTCACGTGCACTAACAAAGTAGGATATGTAGATATTAATTATGAAAAGAAGCCTACTTATTTTAGTTCAATTGGTGCTAAAACTGTGAATGTATTCAAAAACAGTGTGCGAGCGGAAATGGGCATATCAAACACTTGAACAATTTAGAATGGCCAGCTAGCCTGCTAAATCAATTTAGCAAGAATTTTTTCTAATTAAGCACCTAATTGCGCCCTTCAATAGTCAATAAATGTAAGAAGAGAGGTGCAGAATAACAATTTGCATTCGTTCATAATCAGGAAAAAACACACCAAAAATTGAACTAAACCTTTTGGGGCAATAGCCGCAATACATCAAACAACTGACTCCCATATGCTTAAGGAAATTCACTAAACACATAGTTGACATGGATGTTTCTTGATGATCAAAACTTCAATATTACTCGCATAGCTCTAACCACATGAGACAGGAGGTACTCAGGAAGTGAGCCAAATCTATAGCTGAAGCACTCATCTACTATGCATTAACCTGCTACAAAGGATTGGAGAAGGCAGGGATGGCTACAACATTGCCTACACAACCTACATACCTGGTGAATTTGTGCACTGCAAGGGTGATTAAGTAGTACAACTTGAGGGAATTGGTCGTGCTGGCCTCCCTGTTGCCGGTGGCCTTGTTATCCACATCGCTCTCTTCCATTGGGAAGCAATACAGAGATGAAGTATGCCACCTTGGCCACATCGGCACCGGTAACATACCGAGCAGAGATGGCATTGACGGAGGATATGTGGTATGCGAGGCATTTGCAATATTCACCCGGCTCTTCTATCCTAAGCACAACGCCTATTTGGGGAGCTTGCAAAATTATGGATAATAAAAGCAAGCACTAACAGATAAGGAAATAAGAGATGTTCCAAACTAAGATTCATTTCAAAGGCAAGGGTAATGAATCAGTTTTCGAAGTTGCCTGCCAGTTATAATGTATTTTGCCCAAAATCTACCACAGCCTGACCCGTACACACAGACTTGTGGTATATCATCTCTCTTTCTCTCTAATAATCATCAGAATAAAGGAACATAGCTAGCATATAAGGCTAAATAGGAACATATTTCTCACCTTGGAGGTGTTTGCGTTCTGATTCCGGAGAAAAGTTAAGACAAACTTGAGCATACATATTAGAACATACTCTAGATGGAGCGATTTGTGGCCTGGGGTGGAGCCCTTCGTGGCTGAGTAGGCGGCTGAATCCATCTGCGCTGCTGCTGCCGGTCCAGCATGGGGTGAGGAGGGAGGGAGCGCTGCTGCTGCCGGTCCAACGTGAGGTGTGGACGGAGCGCTGCTGTCGGGCTGCCGGGTAGGCCACATCGATTGGATCCAGCCCCGCCGCCGTCGGTCTCCTGCGGGTCATCCCATCGACTGAATCCAGCCCTCCGCCGCCAGAACCTGCCTCTCGCCGCGGATCCAGTCCATCTCTGACAGCTATGGCGGCGGGGGCAGGCGGCGCGCGGCACGGGGCGGGGCTGGGCGGGCCAGGAGATGGCGGCTGGCTGGAGGTGGTGGCGCGCGGTGGCGGAGGGCGGCACGCGGTGAGGCGGGACGGGGCAGGAGGCGGCGGAAGTGGTGGAATGCTGGAGGTCGAGATGGGATCGAGGAGGCAGGGTCGGGCTATTTTTTTTCTTTTATCTCATCGATACCGGTTCGGGCTGACTTATGACGAGGGCCGCGGGTTAAATACATAAAAAGAGAGGGACTTTTCTATAAAATTGATGGCGACGTACGACCAGAAACCCAATTTTCTTTATTATTAGTTAAAGATTAAAGATTAAAGATTAAAGATTAAAGATTAAAGATAAATATTTTTGGGATTAACCTATTAACCCAAAGGCCTAGTCCAGATTGCTGTTTTTTGCCTATTTTAGGGTTTTACAGAAAAGGAATATCAAACGGAGTCCAAATGGAACAAAACTTCGGGAGATATATTTTTGGAGCGAAATACGCACGGAGACTTGAGAACCATGAAATAGGGCTGAGGTGGCGTCCATGAGGGTTTGGGTGTTGGAAATATGCCCTAGAGGCAATAATAAAATGGTTATTATTATATTTCCTTGTTCATGATAATTGTCTGTTATTCATGCTTGAATTGTATTATCCGGAAACAGTGATACATGTGTGAATACATAGACCACAACGTGTCCCTGGTAAACCTCTAGTTACTAGCTTGTTGATCAACAGATGGTTACGGTTTCCTGACCATGGACATTGGATGTCATTGATAACGAGATCACATCATTAGGAGAACGATGTGATGGACAAGACCCAATCCTAAGCCTAGCACAAGATCGTGTAGTTCGTAATGCTAAAGCTATTCCAATGTCAAGTGTCTTTTCGTTAGACCATGAGGTTGTGCAACTCCCGGATACCGTAGGAATACTTTGGGTGTGCCAAACGTCACAACGTAACTGGGTGGCTATAAAGGTACGCAACGGGTATCTCCGAAAGTATCTGTTGAGTTGGCACGAACCGAGACTCGGATTTGTCACTCCGTATGACGGAGAGGTATCTCTGGGCCCACTTGGTAAGACATCATCATAATGAGCTCAATGTGACTAAGGTGTTGGTCACGGGATGATGTATTACGGAACGAGTAAAGAGACTTGCCATGATGAGATTGAACAAGGTATCGGTATACCGATGATCAAATCTCGGGCAAGTACTATACCGATAGACAAAGGGAATAGTATACGGGATTGATTGAATCCTTGACATCGTGGTTCATCCAATGAGATCATCGAGGAACATGTAGGAACCAACATGGGTATCCAGATCCCGCTGTTGGTTATTGACCGGAGAGTCGTCTCTGTCATGTCTACGTGTCCCCCGAACCTGTAGGGTCTACACACTTAAGGTTTAGTGATGCTAGGGTTATAGAGATATATGCATACGGTAACCCAAATGTTGTTCGGAGTGCCGGATGAGATCCCGGATGTCACGAGGAGTTCCGGAATGGCCCGGAGGTAAAGAATTATATATAGGAAGTCTAGTTTCGGCCATCGGGAGAGTTTCGGGGGTCATCGGTAGTGTACCGGGACAACCGAAAGGGTCCGAGGGTACACCTGGTGGGGCCACCTATCCCGGAGGGCCCCATGGGCTGAAAGGGGAAGGGAACCAGCCCATAGTGAGCTGGTGCGCCCCCCTTGGGCCCTCCCTCTGTGCCTAGGGTTGGGAACCCTAGGGGTGAGGGGCGCCCCTTATGACTTGGGGGGAAAGTTCCCCCCTAGGCCGCCGCCCCCTAGAGATCACATCTCTAGGGATGGCGCACCCCCTAGCCCCCCTATATAAAGTGGGGGGGGTGTCGTGGTTCTAGGTCAGACAGTGAGGGTAGGGGGTAGGAATCGAGAGGCAAGGTCCTAGCTATGGCGAAGTTGTACACAGAGTGTTTTGCGAGTTCAGGCCCTTCTCGGAGGAAGTAAAAGCCCTACGTCTCGTTCCCGGAGGCTTGGTCGACTGATGTGTGTATGTATGTGTTACAGAGGTGCGAACCCTTGTTCTGGAGGAGGGGGGTGGCTTATATAGTATGCCAAGACTCCAGCCATGCTCCACGTTACCAAGGGCTTAAAGGTACATTAAGGCAGGCGTTACTGATAACGCCTGCAGTAAAGGGTAGTTATGGGGTTTACTACAGTGAGTAAATATATGACCATTGCCGTCTGAGAGGCGTTTAGTCTTCAGGGGTCGAGTGCCTGATCCAGTCGAGTGGAGTTGAGTCGCCCTGGGTACGTGAGTCAGTCGAGTGAAGTGTCACCTTGGACCATCTCAGTCGACCGTCTCCACCGTCGTAGGTCTTGTCTTTTGATCTCTTAGGATAGTGACCTTGGGAGGGGCCTTTGGGTCAGGCCTATGACCCTACCCTAGGTCTGTAACCTCGTCAGTAGCCCCCGAATGGATCGGGGCTTGAGCATGGGGATGCTGAGGGAAGCTCAGGTACTGAATCGACGTCCTCGAGGCAGATCGCTTTGGAGCTTGTGACTCGGGCCCTCAATTGTGTCTTGGTCGCCTCGATCGATTCTGAAGCCATTGGTGAATCAGTTGTCTTCGCGTCGACTGGACGTCTTGCGTCGACTGGGTTTTACACCGGGCGTCGGGCGCCATGAGTGCGTGCCGTTTTCGACGGAATCGGTTGCCCTCTGTCCGCCGGATTCGGCGGGGCTTTCGAAATTTGGGGAAGCGCGCGGGACGGGGCGTGCCGCATCAATCGGAGGGGTGCGGTTCGAACGCCTCGATTCCCGTGCCTCCTTTTTCGCCACGTATCGCGCCAGCGCCCGTTACGAGATCGGATAAGATCGTCTGGGGCCACCGGTCAGCCACTCGACCGATTCGTTATAAAAGCGCGCTGAGTCTGCTGCGGGGGGTACTGTGCGCCCAGCTTTCCCCCGTTCGCCTTGTCTTCTCCGCAGCGTCTTTGCTTCTCTGCCGCGTCCCCAATCCTCCCTGCTTCTCTCCGCCGCAATCGCCGTCCCGCGAGCCATGGTTAAGGACAAGACTGCCGCCATGGAACACTCCAAGAAGGCGGCGTCGGGGAAGGGGCCGCGAGCCGGCCGGGTCGGATCGTCGTCGAGGTCTGGGCTCCCCGCTGGGTGGATCCAGGGGGATTGGATCCGGTCCACCGTCGTGGTGGAGGATCTGGAGGAGCTGGAGGAGGAGGGGCTGATCGCCGGCGGCTCCTGGCGGGCGCCGGGAGGAGAGCTCGAGCCCCAGCTGCGGGAGGGCGAGTGTGTACTCCACGCCACCCACGTCGACCGAGGTTTTTCAACTCCTCCGCACCCTTTCTTCCACGCATTTCTGATCTTCTTTGGTGCCCAGCTGCATTATTTCACGGCCAACTCCATCGCCTTTCTCTCCGCTTTCGTATCCATGTGTGAGAACTTCCTTGGTTGCCGACCACACTGGGGATTGTTCAAGCATATCTTCACCTGCCGCTCCCAGACCGTTAAGAGAGTGAACCCGAGTGACGGCAAGACGCACGTCCTTCATGCGTGCGGCGGGCTCAGGATTCAGCTTAGGAACAGGAGTGCCTTCCCCCCCATGAACCTTCTAGATTCGATCCGGGGCTGGCAGTCGACTTGGTTTTACTACAGGGACAGTCCGACTCTGGGTCAGTCGACTGGTCTTCCTCCATTTACCCTAGGTCGAGCCAGTCCGCCTCCTTCGATGGTAGTGAGCAAGGCCGAGAGGGCCGAGGTTGACATGCTGATGGAGAGGGTCGTCCAGCTAGTCCGCGAGGGGGTCACGGGGATGGATTTGCTCGAGGTGTATATCTCGCGGAGGATCCAACCGCTCCAAGCCCGGGACCACCCGATGTGGCTGTACTCCGGCACTGACGACACGTCGCGAGTCCACCCGGAGGCGGCCGACCCAAAGTACGTAGTGCAGTGCTTGAAGAGCGTTACCGGAAACAAGGACAACCCCAGGGGGTCGGGGAGGATCATCCCATTCGACGCTGACCACCTGCCAGACAAGGTTAGCCTTCCGCTTCCGAGTGATGTATCTGTCGATTGATTCGCGATCTTTACTGATGATTCCGACTGGTATTTGGTGAACTTCCTTTCTTCGCAGATATATACAGAGATGTACTCGCTGCCCAACGGAGACTTGGGTCAGGAGGTCGAGGAGGGTACGGGAGATGCCGCCGAGTGGAAGTCGGAGGTGGAGACCGAGGGGAGCGAGGAGTACAGTAGCGGGGAGGAAGTCGAGTCGCCTCCCCGTGTCGAGCGCCGGTACAAGGAGAAGAACGACCTAGTGGCCGCTCGACCTCAGGTGGGTCCCTCGGGGTCCCGGACGCCCAAGCGTACTCACACGACCACCCCCGAGCCAGCTGAGAAGACGCCCAAGCAGCCCAAAGTCACCACCACCAAGCCCCAGAAGGCCCTGCCAAGGATCAAGGTGGACGTACCCATCGCCTCCGCGTAAGTGTCGCTCTGGCTTGCTTTTCTTTGTTTCTTGGGGGGTCGACTGCAGTCTTGGTCGATTCATTTCTTGATCGAATTTTCAGAGCCGTCGCTTCCACGACCTCGATGGACATCGACCGGGGTCGAGACGATGAGGAGATTGCGGATGTCGCGACATCCCGAGCAGGTATGGGTCATGTGAGACTCGTTCCTGTCCTTCTTTTCTTTCGCGGGCGATAGTCGATTGACTTGGTTCCCTGTTTGACTCGAAGCGCCGCGCCTTGTCATAGAGCTGCCGGACGATGACGAGGACGAGGAGCCGCTGAGGCAGGACCACCGGTGTGCAAGGAGGAAGGGCCAGATGGCGCCTTCTGGCTCAGGGGCCCAACGATCCGAGGACGCGGCCCGAACCACGGTCTCATTCGCCGTCCCTGTGTCGACCGCGCCCATCGTTGACCTACCGTCTGTGCCGGGCGTCGACCCAACGCCAGCATCGGTTATCGACCCAGCGTCCGCTCCGGTTGTTGACTCGGCGCCGATCCGCGCCGTCGACTCAGCGCCTGCGCCTGCGGCCGGCTTGACACCCGCTGCTTCGTCTGTCCTTTTCTCTACCTATCGCCTCTCGGAGGACCCTGTGGGGGCGGCACAAGAGGCCATTCGCCAAGCGGAGGTGATGACGACGCCAGCTCTGCTCTACGGGACAATGTCCAGGTATGTTGTTGGAGTACTTTCTGATTTCGAGAGCTGCTTGTTTTGTTTTGTGAGGTATCACACCACCCACTGGGTGCTCTTCTTTTCCTGTCTTTCATTGATCTCGGCCGAGTGAAGCCAGTGGGGGCACTCTTAGTGCACCCACTGGGTGTAGCCCCCGAGACCGTGGTCGACTGATTGCAGTCGGCCATGTTCTTACTATAGAACTTCCATGTGTTGTTTTTTTGCTCGCGCCAGACTGATCTTGGTCGAGTGAAACCAGTGGGGGCACGCTCAGTGCACCCACTGGGTGTAGTCCCCGAGGCTGCGGTTGAGTGATCTGACTCGACTCTAGTCTTATAATCTTTGCTTTGTCCTGTTGCTGCAGAAATCTTGCGAGTTCGGGGCCAAGTTTGCGGATCTTGAGCAGAAGCAAATCCAGCTCAATCTTGACTTGCAGTTGGCCCGGGACCTACTGAAGAAGACGCAAGACGATGCGGCTGGTAACTTACTTCTGTCTCCCGTCGACTGATTTTTCGCTTAGAGTGTTCCTTCATGTTCATCTGTCCAGTGGCGGCCTTGGTAGGTCAACTGCGAGCAGCTTTGGAGCAAAAGGATCTTGACTTGGCGGCGGCGCAGCAGGCGGCCCAGGAGAAGTCGGAGCTGGCGGAGAAGAAGCTGGCTTCTGTGGGCGCACTCGAGGCGGAGATCATCCAACTGAAGGGTTCACTTGACACGGCCAACAAGGAAGTGGCTCAGCTGAAGAAGTCCAGGGCCGACTTGAACGACAAGTATGAGGCTCTGTTTCGGAAGAGGCTTGATCTTGAGGCGTATTTGGGCGACCTCACCAAAAAATGGTACCTCGTGCTCGAAGGTATGTCCTCTTTAGATTGGTTGATATTGGGCTGGTCGACCCGTGTTGCATCTACTAACTCGACTGTTTTTCTTGGTGCAGAGTTCTTCCGTAACTTCGGAGAGGAGACTAGCTGGGTCGAGCCTGGCTTGGACCCCGCCAACTCCATTGTGAAGGACGAGGTTTCCATGAACTTACTGAGGCTGGAGTCTCGCCTCACTGCGGCCACTGATTATCTGGGACGACTGAAGGCGGTGATGGCCCGAATCGACGCCGCACTCTGGAGGGGAGTCGTGCAGGAGAACGACCTCGAGTCTTTGATGACTCGACTCAATGAGGTCCCCGACCGAGTGCAGGAATGGAAGAAGTCGGCCGCCCGGGGAGGAGCAGACGTGGCGTTGGCTTTGGTCCGAGTGCACTGCAAGGAGGTGAAGGAGAGGAAGCTTGCTGCGCTGAAGGTCGCGAACATGAAGGAGCTCCAATTCCAGTCCTTCATGGAGACTTTCTTGGAGGCTGCCACTCGTATCGCCAACGTGATTGATTTGGACGAATTTGTCGCGCCTACAAGCCCGCCTCCTCCCGAGCCATGACTTTGATATATTGACTTTATTTGCCGCGGAATGCCGCGTGGATTTGTACTCGTTAAACTCTGGTGGGTCTGTGGCCCACGCCCCCTTGCCCGAACCTTGCGGGGCTTTTTATTTGATTTTGATCCTTTGGTTTGACGCTCTTCTTTTGATTGCTTGGAATCTTTGAGTCGACGTCCGTAGCCGGGTCCTCGAGTGGGAAGGTCGCCCTTTACTCAGAGTTGTAACTTAGGCGAGTCACGAGGTCGCAGCTAAGCCTCCGAGTGAGAGGGTCGCTCTTCACTCGGAGTGGAATGTTTATAACTTAGGCGATTCCAAGCTACGTTGTACTTGTGGCGGAGTTCGGAGGACCGAACCGCCTTGTATTTGTGACGTAGCTCGGTGGATCGCAGCTAAGCCCCCAAGTGAGAGGGTTGCTCTTCACTCGGAGTAGATAGTTGTAACTTAGGCGAGTCACAGGGTCGCAGCTAAGCCCCCGAGTGAGAGGGTCGCTCTTCGCTCGGAGTAGAATGTTTATAACTTAGGCGATTCCAAGCTACGTTGTACTTGTGGCGGAGTTGGGAGGACC
>LR738709.1:725671388-725708101 GCA_902687465.1 Secale cereale | reverse complement strand
CTTGTATTTGTGACGTAGCTCGGAGGATCGCAGCTAAGCCCCCCGAGTGAGAGGGTTGCTCTTCACTCGGAGTAGATAGTTGTAACTTAGGCGAGTCACGGGGTCGCAGCTAAGCCCCCGAGTGAGAGGGTCGCTCTTCACTAGGAGTAGAATGTTTATAACTTAGGCGATTCCAAGCTACGTTGTACTTGTGGCGGAGTTCGGAGGACCGAACCGCCTTGTATTTGTGACGTAGCTCGGAGGATCGCAGCTAAGCCCCCGAGTGAGAGGGTTGCTCTTCACTCGGAGTAGATAGTTGTAACTTAGGCGAGTCACGGGGTCGCAGCTAAGCCCCCGAGTGAGAGGGTCGCTCTTCACTCGGAGTAGAATGTTTATAACTTAGGCGATTCCAAGCTACGTTGTACTTGTGGCGGAGTTCAGAGGACCGAACCGCTTTGTACTTGTGACGTAGCTCGGAGGACCGCAGCTAAGCACCCACTGGGGGATTTAGAGGACACCAATTGTTAGGGAATCATTGCTATCTTGATTTTGAAACAAATTGGGGAATCTTTATTACAACTCGACCGTCGAGTGCTTCAAGTGAAAAAACGGCGGAGTAGGTCCGCATTCCATGAATGAGGTTCGTCTTTCTTCTGGGCTACATTGTAGAGGTGGTAAGCTCCGTTGTTCAGCACCTTCGTGATGATGAACGGGCCTTCCCATGCTAGGGCGAGCTTGTGCGGACGTTTCTGATGCATTCGGAGGACCAGGTCTCCTTCCTGGAACGCTCGACTTCTCACGTTGCGGGCGTGGAATCGACGCAGGTCTTGTTGATAGATGGTCGACCGGATCAGGGCCATCTCTCTTTCTTCTTCTAAAAGGTCGACTGCATCCTGACGAGCTTGCTCTGCCTCGGCTTCGGAGAAGAGTTCTACTCTGGGGGCATTGTGTAATAAGTCACTCGGCAATACAGCTTCGGCCCGATAGACCAGGAAGAAAGGGGTTCGGCCAGTCGACCGATTCGGAGTTGTCCTCAGACCCCACAGGACGGAGGGCAGCTCGGTTACCCAAGCCCCGGCGGCATGCTTGAGGTCGCGCATGAGCCGTGGTTTTAAGCCTTGGAGAATCAGCCCATTCGCTCTTTCCGCTTGTCCATTCGACTGAGGGTGTGCTACTGAGGCGTAGTCGACCCGCATCCCTTGAGAAGCGCAGAAAGCTCTGAATTCATCCGAGTCAAAGTTGGAGCCGTTATCTGTGATGATGCTGTGAGGGACCCCATATCTGAATATTAGTTCCTTAATGAAGCTGATGGCTATGCTCGACTCGAGGTTCTTGATGGGTTTGGCCTCAATCCACTTGGTGAACTTGTCGACTGCCACCAGAAGGTGAGTGAATCCGCTCCTGCCTGTCCTGAAGGGGCCGACCATATCTAAGCCCCAAACAGCGAAGGGCCAGAGTAGTGGGATGGTTTTGAGGGCGGATGCTGGCTTGTGCGACATGTTGGAGTAGAACTGGCACCCTGCGCACTTGTCCACAATATCCTTGGCCATCTCATTGGCGCAGGGCCAGTAAAATCCGGCTCGGTATGCTTTGGCCACGATAGTCCGAGAGGAAGCGTGGTGGCCGCAAGTTCTCGAGTGAATCTCGTCCAAGATCAGTCGACCTTCCTCTGGATCGATGCAGCGCTGGGCGACTCCAGTGACGCTTTCTCTGTAGAGCTGACCTTGAATGACTGTCAATGCTTTGGATCGGCGGACGATCTGGCGTGCTTCTTCTTCATCTTCTGGGAGTTCTTGCCTGAGCAGATATGATATGTATGGCACAGTCCAATCAGGTGTGATTACTAGGACCTCCATGACCAAGTCGACCACGGCAGGCACTTCGACCTCAGTCGGATCGGTTGCACTGACTGGCTGTGGGGGCTCTTCCGTGAAGGGGTCTTCCTTGACAGAGGGAGTGTGCAGATGCTCTAGGAACACATTCTTGGGTATGGACCTCCGAGTCGACCCAATTTTTGCGAGATCGTCGGCTAGCTGATTCTTTGCTCTGGGCACATGATGGAGCTCTAAGCCTTCGAACTTCTTTTCAAGCTTTCGCACTGCACTACAATAACTGGTCATTGCCGGGCTCCTGACGTCCCATTGTTTCATCACTTGGTTCACCACTAGGTCGGAATCGCCGTAGACCATCAGGCGACGGACGCCGAGTGAGATGGCCATACGCAACCCATACAAAAGTGCTTCGTATTCAGCCTCGTTGTTTGATGAATCAAAATGGATTTGAAGGACGTAGCTGAGCTTGTCGCCCCTGGGAGAGATTAGGACCACACCTGCATCGGATCCGTTCAGCATCTTGGACCCGTCGAAGAACATAGTCCAATGGTCCGACTGGACTTGAGTCGGTAGCTCTTGTTCTATCCACTCTGCCACGAAATCTGCTATGGCCTGAGACTTGATGGCTTTCTTCGCTTCGAACTTGATATCTAACGGAAGAAGTTCAATCGCCCATTTTGCCACTCGACCGGTTGCATCTCGGTTGTTTAGTATCTCCGATAATGGGGCGTCGCTGATGACTGAGATTGAGTGATCCGAGAAATAATGGGCAACCTTTTTTGCAGTCAAGTAAATCCCGTATACAAGCTTTTGGTAATCTGGATACCTTTGCTTGGAGGGAGTCAAAACTTCGGATATGTAATAGACCGGGCATTGGACCTTGTATGCCTTGCCCTCTTCTTCCCGCTCGACCGTGAGTACAGTACTGACGACTTGTCCGGTGGCAGCAATGTACAACAGAAGAGGCTCTCCGCTAACTGGGGCAACGAGCACCGGCTGGGTGGACAGCAGGGCTTTGAGTTCCTCGAATGCCACTTCGGCTTCGGGATTCCACTCGAACTTGTTGGATTTCTTCATGAGTCGGTAGAGAGGCAGTGCCTTCTCTCCGAGCCGAGAAATGAATCGACTCAATGCGGCCAAGCAACCAGTAAGCTTCTAGACGTCGTGTATACGCTCGGGGCGTTTCATTCGGAGGATGGCGCTGACCTTCTCTAGGTTGGCGTCGATTCCCCGTTCGGAAATGAGGAAACCGAGCAGCTTGCCACCAGGAACTCCGAATGTACACTTTGACGGGTTGAGCTTGATATCATAACTTCTGAGGTTCGCGAATGTCTCAGCAAGGTCTGTCAGTAGGTCGGAACCTTTCCGTGACTTGACCACGATGTCATCCATGTACGCCTCGACGTTCCGACTGATTTGCTTTATTAAGCATTTCTGGATCATGCGCATGAAGGTGGCGCCGGCATTTTTGAGGCCGAAAGGCATGGTGACATAGCAAAAACACCCAAAAGGGGTGATGAAGGCTGTCTTTATTTCATCGGGACCATACAGACGGAACTGATGGTATCCGGAATATGCGTCCAGAAAGGACAAACGCTCACATCTCGCAGTCGAGTCGACTATTTGATCGATGCGGGGAAGAGGAAAATGATCTTTCGGGCAGGCCCGATTGATGTGCTTGAAATCGATGCACATGCAGAGAGACTTGTCCTTCTTGGGGACCATGACGACGTTGGCGAGCCACTCGGAGTGGTATATCTCGCAGATGAACTCTGCTGCTAGGAGTCGAGCCACTTCTTCGCCAATCGCCTTTCGTTTCTCCGCAGCGGATCGACGGAGATGTTCCTTCACGGGTTTCACCTTCGGGTCGACTCGCAAATGGTGCTCAGCCAGCCCCCTGGGCACACCTGGCATGTCCGATGGTTTCCATGCAAAGATGTCCCAGTTCTCACGGAGGAACTAGATGAGCGCTTCTTCCTATTTGCTGTCGAGGGTGGTGGAGATGTGGGTCGGCGCTGCGTTGGGGTCGGTGGGGTGGATGTGCACGCGTTTTGTCTCTTCGGCCGACTGGAAGGCTGACTCGGAAGCCGGCTTCTTTGCCCTTAGCAGGTCGCCTGGATCCACTTGCTTCTGGTACTCCTCCATCTCTACTGCTGCCATCTGCTCGTCGGCGATCTTCGAGCCTTTCTGGAAGCATTCTTCCGCTTTCTGCCGGTTCCCGGTGATGGTTATGACACCGTTGGGTCCCAGCATCTTCAGCTTGAGGTAGACGTAACACGGTCGAGCCATGAACTTGGCGTAGGCTGGCCTACCCAGGATGGCATGATAGGTGCTGTTAAAGTCCACCACTTCGAATGTCAGCTTCTCCTTTCGGTAGTTCTTGGACTCACCAAAGACGACGTCGAGTGAGATTTGACCAAGTGAGTCGGCCTTCTTCCCGGGGATTACCCCATGGAACCTCATGTTACTTTCCCTTAGTTTGGACATCGGAATGCCCATATCCCGGAGGGTTGCTGCATACAGGATATTCTAGCCACTGCCTCCATCCATAAGAACCCTGGTCAGTCGAGTGCCTTCGACCACTGGGTCGACCACCAATGCCTGCCGCCCAGGGGTGGCGATGTGCGCTGGATGATCGGACTGGTCAAATGTGATGGGGGTCTTCGACCATTTCAGGAACGTGGGAGTCGCCGGAGCAACCATATTCACTTCTCTGTTGATGATCTTCAGTCGACTCTTGCTCTCGACGTCCGCGAAAATCACCAAAGTGGAGTTGATGCGGGGGTATCCTCCGTCCCCTTCCTTGTCTTCAGACTCTTCCGATTCCTTCTCTTTCTCAGTAGACTGGCCTTCTGGAAACTCTGGATCAGGAGTCGACACTGTCGAGTGGTGTGCTTGGGGTATACCAAGTTTCCCTCATCATCCTTCTTAGTGTGTATGGGACACGGCTGGTCGAGCATATCATCTCCAGCCTGACCCTTTCCTTTCTTGGGGGCCCAGGAGCCTTTGGGCTTTCCTTTGCCCTTCCCTTGGTTGACCACCGCGGCCTCTCCCTGAGCAGCTGGGTCGGCCTTGCGCTTGTTCTTCCGATTGTGATTCTGGTCGTCCTGCCCGACTGGTTTCTTGCCGCCACGGAGCCGGTCGGCCTCTTCGCCGTTGGCGTACCGACTGGCAATTTCCATCATACGCGACAGGGACATGTCGCCTGTTCGTCCAAACTTCAGATTCAACTCCCGATTGCGCACGCCTTCCTTGAAAGCGCACACCGCCTGGTGCTCGGAGATGTTTTCCACCGTGTGATGCAAAGTGGTCCACTGCTGAATGTAGTCCCTCAAAGTTTCACTCGGCTTCTGCGTGCAATGCTGAAGCTCGGCGAGCCCGGCAGGTCGTTTGTAGGTGCCTTCGAAGATCCGAACAAACACCTGAGCGAGCTCTTCCCAACTGTATATGCTCCTGGGGGCTAACTGATTGAGCCACGCCCGAGCGGATCCTCCCAGCATCAAGGGGAGGTGCTTCATGGCCACGTCGTCGTTGCCTCCTCCGATCTACACGGCCACTCGGTAGTCTTCCAGCCACGTGTCCGGCTTTGACTCACCGGTGAATTTGCTTACTCCGGCCTCCAGCCTGAAGTTCGGGGGGTCTGCAGCCCTGATTGCGCTGCAGAAACACTCGGGCCCGGAGGCCGGTGCTCGGCTGTCGGAGGGTTGGTCTCCGCCTCGCTCGTCCCTGGATGCCCGGTTACGGTCGACCCGGCCGTGCACAAGGATGGACCTCGCGTCGAAGCCTGGCCGCCGGGGATCTGGGGGAATCCTACGCTCGTCGTCTCGCAGGCGCCTGCCCACGTGCCGCGGAGGCGAGTGTGACCCACTCCCCGGAGGAGGGGTAGGCACTCGACGGCGGTCGTTGCGTTCGTGTCGACGGTCGAGTGGGTCATCATTCCGACCCAGGTGCCGGTCATGCCACAGACCCCGTTCCTCACGCCTCAGGGGCGATCTCGGTCTGTGGGCCGACCATACGGTGTCTGCAGCCACCGATCTTCTGTGAATCCTGTTGCGTGACTGAGAGACAGCCGCGTTTTACTCTTCAGCCGTTCGGAGCAAAGCTCGGATCTGCTGAAGGCCTCTTCCAGCCTCCGACTGGGAGGGCTGAATCGACTCCACGATACGAGCCGCATCTTCGAGGTTTTGGACTAGTGTGCAGAACACCCGAGTCTCACGCTGACGTGATTGCCGCGGCCGTCGACTGGACTCGGGGGCCAGTCGGCGGGCCTGTTCATCGAGTGAACATTGGATGTTTTCCAGGCGCGCGCGCTCGGCCAAGGTGGCCACGCGCGTGGCTTCGAGGGCCAAAGCTTCTGGGGAATCCCCCACGATGGGGGTGAAGAGCGCATCTCCGTTGCAGCGACAGAGCTCAGCCCTCTGCTCGGAGGTGAGGGGCTGAGGGATGTAGCCATCGTTGTCGTGCGCTCGATCGCCGCCGCTGCCGCCGTTCTCCCCGCGAGGAAAACCTGGCGGGCTACGGCGCGGATCGACCATGAGTATTTCCGCCGTGGGGTCGCTGCTCCCGCACTCGGAAATGGAATCTTCGATCCCGGTCGACTGATCGGCCGGCCCGTAAAGATAACCGTCGGGCTCGATGGCCGCGACTTGCAGGGTGGCCGTTTGACGAGCCACCGCGTGTTTTACCCACCGCTGGAGCCGCGAGCGACCGGATCACTTACGGCGGTGTCCAGCGGGGATGACGGACGGTGAGTATTGGGTCGACGGCTGCAGAAGGAGGACGCCGCCGGCTCCAGCGCAAAAGTGAGTGGCTCCGCGGGTAGGTAGAGCATCAACGTCGAGCGGGGCTTCCTTAAGTCACGTGGAGTCGTCGGTGACGAAGACCAACGCGCCAAGCCGGATCTCGTGGCCCGACGCTAAAGCGCCGGCTGACACCATGATGAAAACGGTCGGGGGACGGGTTGCAACTTCACCAAATGTCGCTAAGACGCCTTGCCCCACGGTGGGTGCCAACTGTCGTGGTTCTAGGTCAGATAGTGAGGGTAGGGGGTAGGAATGGAGAGGCAAGGTCCTAGCTATGGCGAAGTTGTACACAGAGTGTTTTGCGAGTTCAGGCCCTTCTCGGAGGAAGTAAAAGCCCTACGTCTCGTGCCTGGAGGCTTGGTCGACTGATGTGTGTATGTATGTGTTACAGAGGTGCGAACCCTTGTTCGGGAGTAGGGGGTGGCTTATATAGTATGCCAAGACCGCAGCCATGCTCCACGTTACCAAGGGCTTAAAGGTACATTAAGGCAGGCGTTACTGATAACGCCTGCAGTAAAGGGTAGTTATGGGGTTTACTACAGTGAGTAAATATATGACCGTTGCCATCTGAGAGGCGTTTAGTCTTCGGGGGTCGAGTGCCTGATCCAGTCGAGTGGAGTTGAGTCGCCCTGGGTACGTGAGTCAGTCGAGTGAAGTGTCACCTTGGACCATCTCAGTCGACCGTCTCCACCGTCGTAGGTCTTGTCTTTTGATCTCTTAGGATAGTGACCTTGGGAGGGGCCTTTGGGTCAGGCCTATGACCCTACCCTAGGTCTGTAACCTCGTTAGGGGGGGAGGGCAGCCACACCCCAGCCCCTGGCACCTCCCTCTCCCTCCCGTTACACCTCTCTATCCTCCCGTAGCGCCTGGCGAAGCCCTGCAGAAATACCGTTGCATCCACCACCACGCCGTCGTGCTGCTGGATCTCAATCAACCTCTCCTCCCCCTTGCTGGATCAAGAAGGAGGAGACGTCCCTGCACCGTACGTGTGTTGAACGCGGAGGTGCCGTCCGTTCGGCGGTAGGATCATCGATGATTTGGATCACGACGAGTACGACTCCATCATCCATGTTCTCTTGAACGCTTCCGCTCGCGATCTACAAGGGTATGTAGATGCACTCCTTTCTCCCTCATTGCTAGATGACTCCTTAGATTGATCTTGGTGAAGCGTAGAATTTTTTTTTGAATTCTGCTACGTTCCCCAACAGTGGCATCTGAGCTAGGTCTATGCGTAGTATCTTACACGAGTAGAACACAAAGCAGTTGTGGGCGTAGATTTGTTCAATTCTCTTTCCGCTAGTAGTCTTATCTTGATTCGACGACATCGTGGGATGAAGCGGCCCGGACCGACCTTACACGTACGCTTACGTGAGACAGGTTCCACCGACTGACATGCACTAGTTGCATAAGGTGGCTAGCAGGTGACAGTCTCTCCCACTTTTGTCGGATCGGATTCGATGAAAAGGGTCCTTATGACGGGTAAATAGAAATTGGCATATCACGTTGTGGTTTTGGCTTAGATAAGAAACGTTCTTGCTAGAAACATATAGCAGCCACGTAAAACTTGCAACAACAATTAGAGGACGTCTAACTTGTTCTTGCAGCATGTGCCGTGTGATGTGATATGGCTAAAAGATGTGATGAATGATATATGTGATGTATGAGATTGATCATGTTCTTGTAATAGGAATCACGACTTGCATGTCGATGAGTATGACAACCGGCAGGAGCCATAGGGGTTGTCTTATTTATTGTATGACCTGTGTGTCACTGAATAACGCCATGTAATTACTTTACTTTTTTGCTAAACGTTAGCCAAAGTAGTAGAAGTAATGTTTGGCGAGACGACTTCATGAAGACACGATGATGGAGATCATGGTGTCATGCCGGTGACGATGATGATCATGGAGCCCCGAAGATGAAGATCAAAGGAGCAAGATGATATTGGCCATATCATGTCACTATTTGATTGCATGTGATGTTTATCTTGTTTATTACATCTTATTTGCTTAGAACGACGGTAGTAAATAAGATGATATTTCACTAAAATTTCAATAATTGTGTTCCCCCTAACTGTGCACCGTTGCTAAGGATCGTTGTTCCGAAGCACCACGTGATGATCGGGTGTGATAGGTTCTAACGTTCGCATACAACGGGTGTAAGCCAGATTTACACACGCAATACACTTAGGGTTCACGTGACGAGCCTAGCATGTACAAACATGGCCTCGGAACACGGAAGATCGAAAGGTCGAACATGAGTCGTATAGAAGATACGATCAACATGAAGATGTTCACCGTTGATGACTAGTCCGTCTTACATGATGATCAGACACGGCCTAGTCGATTCGGATCATGTATCACTTAGATGACTAGAGAGATGTCAATCTGAGTGGGAGTTCATTAAATTTGTTTAGATGAACTTAATTGTCATGAACTTAGTCTAAAATCTTTACAATATGTCTTGTAGATCAAATGGCCCACGCTCATGTTGCCCTCAACTTCAACGCATTCCTAGAGAAAACCAAGCTGAAAGATGATGGTAGCAACTATACGGATTGGGTCCGTAACTTGAGGATTATCCTCATAGCTTCCAAGAAAGCATATGTCCTTGAAGCACCTCTAGGTGATGCACCCGTTTTCCCAGCAGCCCAAGACGTTATGAACGCTTGGTAGTCACGTTGTGATGATTACTCCCTGGTTCAGTGCGACATGCTTTATAGCTTAGAATCGGGGCTCCAAAAGCATTTTGAGCACCACGGGGCATATGAGATGTTCCAAGAGCCGAAAATGGTTTTCCAAGCTCATGCCCGAGTCGAGAGATATGACGTCTCCGACGTATTCTACAGTTGTAAGATGGAGGAGAACAGTTCTGTCAGCGAGCACATACTCAAATTGTCTAGGTTGCACAATCGCTTGTCTCAGTTGGGAATTAATCTCCCAGACGAAGCGGTCGTTGACAAAATCCTTCAGTCGCTCCCACCTAGCTACAAGAGCTTCGTGATGAACTTCAATATGCAAGGGATGGAGAAGTCCATTCCCGAGGTGTATTCAATGCTGAAATCAGCGGAGGTGGATATCAAGAAAGAACATCAAGTGTTGATGGTGAATAAAACCACTAAGTTCAAGAAAGGCAAGGGTAAAAAGAACTTTAAGAAGGACGACAAAGGATTTGCCGCGCCCGATAAGCCAGTTGCCGGGAAGAAGCCAAAGAATGGACCCAAGCCTGAGACTGAGTGTTTTTATTGCAAGGGAACGGGTAACTGGAAGCGGAACTGCCCCAAATACTTAGCAGATAAGAAGGCCGACAACGTCAAAGGTATATATGATATACATGTTCTTGTTGTGTACCTTACCAGCGCTCGTAGTAGCTCCTGGATATTTGTTACCGGTGCAGTTGCTCATATTTGTAACTCAAAGCAGGAGCTGCGGAATAAGCGGAGACTGGCGAAGGACGAGGTGACGATGCGCGTCGGGAATGGTTCCAAGGTCGATACGATTGCCGTCGGCACACTACCTCTGCATCTACCTTCGGGATTAGTTTTAAACCTCAATACTTGTTATTTAGTACCAGCTTTGAGCACGAACATTGTATCAGGATCTCGTTTAGTGCGAGATGGCTACTCATTTAAATCCGAGAATAATGGTTGTTCTATTTATATGAAAGATATGTTTTATGGTCATGCTCCGCTGGTCAATGGTTTATTCTTGATGAATCTCGAACGTAATGTTACACATATTCATAATGTGAATGCCAAAAGATGTAAGGTTGATAATGATAGTCCCATATACTTGTGGCATTGCCGCCTTGGTCATATTGGTGTCAAACGTATGAAGAAGCTCCATGCAGATGGACTTATGGAGTCTCTTGATTATGCATCATTTGACACATGCGAACCATGCCTCTTTGGTAAGATGACCAAGACTCCGTTCTCCGGAACAACGGAGCGAGCGACCAACTTATTGGAAATCGTACATACCGATGTGTGCGGTCCAATGAGTGTTGAAGCTCGCGGAGGCTATCGTTATGTTCTCACCCTCACAGATGACTTAAGTAGAATTGTTGGGGAACGTAGCAGAATTCAAAAAAAATTCTATTCTTTCACCAAGATCCAACTAAGGAGACATCTAGCAACAAGCATATTAGAGTGCATCTACATACCCTTTTGTAGATCGCGAGCAGAAGCTTTCGAAGAAGCGTGGATGAAGTAGTCGTACTCTTCGCGTTCTTCGTCACCGATGATCTAGCGCCGAACGGACGGCACCTCCGTGTTCAACACACGTCCGGTACAGCAACGTCACCTCCTTCTTGATACAGCAAGGGGGAGGAGAGGTCGTCGGAGATCCAAAAGCACGACGGCGTGGTGGTGGATGCAGCGGGAAATCCTGCAGGGCTTCGCCGGCGCCCTGCGTAAGGAGATGGAGGTGTGACGGGAGGGGGAGAGGCACCAGAGACTTGGGTGCGGCTGCCCTCTCCCCCCCACATATATATAGGGGGCCATGGGGGTGCGCCGGCCCTGGCAGATGGGATCTGCAAGGGAGGGCGGCGGCCAAGGAGGCAAACCTACCCCCCAAGGCAAGGGGGGCGCCCCCTCCCCCTAGGGTTTCAACCCTAGGCGCATGGAGGGGGGCCCAGTAGGGTGCGCCAGCCCTCCAGGGGCTGGCCCCCTCCCCCTTGCGGCCTAGGGGCCCCACCGGGATGGGTGGCCCCACCCGGTGGACCCCCGGGACCCCTCCGGTGGTCCCGGGACACTCCCGGAGACCCCCGGAGTTCACCCGATGGCCGAAACTGGACTTCCTATACATCATTCTTTACCTCCGAACAATTCCGGAACTCCTCGTGACTTCCGGGATCTCATCCGGGACTCCGAACAACTTTCGGGTTTCCACGTGCATGTATCTCTACGACCCTAGCGTTACAGAACCTTAAGTGTGTAGACCCTACGGGTTCGGGAGACACGTAGACATGATCGAGACCACTCTCCGGTCAATAACCAACAGCGGGATCTGGATACCCATGTTGGTTCCCACGTGTTCCTCGATGATCTTCATTGGATGAACCACTGTGTCAAAGATTCACTCAATCCCGTAGTTATTCCCTTTGTCCATCGGTACGGTACTTGCCCGAGATTCGATCGTCGGTATTCCCGATACCTTGTTCAATCTCGTCATGGCAAGTCTCTTTACTCGATCCGTAATTCATCATCCCGTGACTAACTCCTTAGTCACTTTGAGCTCATTATGATGATGTCTTACCGAGTGGGCCCAGCGGTACCTCTCCGTCATACAGAGTGACAACATCCCAGTCTCGGTTCGTACCAACTCAAAAGACACTTTCGGAGATACCCGATGCGTACCTTTATAGCCACCCAGTTATGTTGTGACGTTTGGCACACCCAAAGTATTCCTACGGCATCCGGGAGTTGTACAACCTCATGGTCTAAGGAATAAATACTTGACACCGAAAAGCTTATGCATTACGAACTATACGATCTCGTGCTATGCTCAGGATTGGGTCTTGTCCATCACATCATTCTCCTAATGATGTGATCCCGTTATCATTGACATCACATGTCCATGATCAGGAAACCGTGATCATCTGTTGATCAACGAGCTGGTAACTAGAGGATTACCAGGGACTTAATTGTGGTCTATATATTCACACATGTATCGCTGTTTCCGTACAATACAATTCAAGCATGAATAACAGACAATTATCATGAACAAGGAAATATAATAATAATACTTTTATTATTGCCTCTAGGGCATATTTCCAACAGATATGGGTATGTCTACTTGATGAAACACAAGTCTGAGACCTTCGAAAAGTTCAAGGAATTTTAGAATGAGGTTGAGAATCAACGTGATAGAAAAATAAAGTTCTTACGATCAGATCGTGGAGGAGAATATTTAAGTCACGAATTTGGCACGCACTTAAGGAATTGTGAAATTGTTTCGCAATTGACACCGCCCGGAACACCTCAGCGTAATGGTGTGTCCGAACGTCGTAATCGTACTCTGTTGGACATGATGCGATCTATGATGTCTCTTACCGACTAACCGCTATCTTTTTGGGGTTATGCTTTAGAGACTGCCGCATTCACTTTAAATAGGGCTCCGTCTAAATCCGTTGAGACGACACCATATGAACTTTGGTTTGGCAAGAAACCTAAGCTGTCGTTTCTGAAAGTTTGGGATTGTGATGCTTATGTCAAGAAACTTCAACCTGAAAAGCTCGAACCCAAATCGGAAAAATGCGTCTTCATAGGATACCCTAAGGAAACTATTGGGTATACCTTCTACCTCAGATCCGAAGGCAAGGTCTTCGTTGCCAAGAATGGATCCTTTCTAGAGAAAGAGTTTCTCTCGAAAGAAGTGAGTGGGAGGAAAGTGAAACTTGATGAGGTGACAGTCACCCCTTCCGAACCGGAAAGTAGCGCAGCGCAGGAAGTTGTTCCCGAGGTGCCTGCACCGACTAGGGAGGAAGTTAATGATGATGATCATGAAGCTTCATATCAAGTTACTACTGAACTTTGAAGGTCCACAAGGACACGTTCCGCACCAGAGTGGTACGGCAACCCTGTCATGGAAATCATGTTGTTAGACAACGGTGAACCTTCGAACTATGAAGAAGCGATGGCGGGCCCGGATTCCAACAAATGGCTTGAAGCCATGAAATCCGAGATAGGATCCATGTATGAAAACAAAGTATGGACTTTGGTGGACTTGCCCGATGATTGGCACTCCATAGAAAATAAATGGATATTTAAGAAGAAGACTGACGCGGACGGTAATGTGACCAGCTATAAGGCTCGACTTGTCGCTAAAGGTTATCGACAAGTTCAAGGGATTGACTATGACGAGACTTTCTCTCCCGTAGCGATGCTGAAGTCCGTCCGAATCATGTTAGCAATTGCCGCATTTTATGATTATGAGATATGGCAAATGGACGTCAAAACGTCATTCCTTAGTGGCTTCCTCAAGGAAGAACTATATATGATGCAGCCGGAAGGTTTTGTCGATCCTGAGAATGCTAACAAGGTATGCAAGCTCCAACGCTCAATCTATGGGCTGGTGCAAGCATCTCGGAGTTGGAATATTCGCTTTAATGATGTGATCAAAGTGTTTGCGTTTATACAGACTTGGGGAGAAGCCTGTATTTACAAGAAAGTGAGTGGGAGTTGTGTAGCATTTCTCATATTATATGTGGATGATATATTGCTGATGGGAAATGATGTAGAATTCTTGGAGAGCATAAAGGCCTACTTGAATAAGAGTTTTTCAATGAAGGACCTTGGCGAAGTTGCTTACATATTAGGCATCAAGATCTATAGAGATAGATCGAGACGCCTCATTGGTCTTTCACAAAGCACATACCTTGATAAGATATTGAAGAAGTTCAATATGGATCAGTCTAAGAAAGGGTTCTTGCCTGTATTGCAAGGTATGAGATTGAGCACAGCTCAATCCCAGACCACGGCAGAAGATAGAGAAAAGACGAGTGTCATCCCCTATGCCTTAGCCATAGGTTCTATTATGTATGTCATGCTATGTACCAGACCTGATGTGAACATTGCCAAAAGTTTGGTAGGGAGGTACCAAAGTGATCCCGGTATGGAACACTGGACAACGGTCAAGAACATCCTGAAGTACCTGAAAAGGACTAAGGATATGTTTCTCTTTTATGGAGGTGACGAAGAACTCGTCGTAAAGGGTTACGTCGATGCTAGCTTCGACACAGATCTGGATGACTCCAAGTCACAAACCGGATACGTGTATTTGAATGGTGGGGCAGTCAGCTGGTGTAGTTGCAAGCAGAGCGTCGTGGCGCATTCTACATGTGAAGCGGAGTACATAGCTGCTTGCGAAGCAGCGCAGGAAGGAGTCTGGATGAAGGAGTTCATCACCGACCTAGGAGTTATTCCAAGCGCGTCGGGCCCGATGACTCTCTTCTGTGACAACACTGGAGCTATTGCCATTGCCAAGGAGCCTAGGTTTCACAAGAAGACCAAGCACATCAAACACCGTTTCAACTCCATCCGGAATTATGTTCAAGATGGAGACATAGATATTTGTAAAGTGCATATGGATCTGAATGTCGCAGATCCGTTGACTAAACCTCTTCCACGAGCAAAACATGATCGACACCAGAATTCTATGGGTGTTCGATTCATCACAATGTAACTAGATTATTGACTCTAGTGCAAGTGGGAGACTGTTGGAAATATGCCCTAGAGGCAATAATAAAATGGTTATTATTATATTTCCTTGTTCATGATAATTGTCTGTTATTCATGCTTGAATTGTATTATCCGGAAATAGTGATACATGTGTGAATACATAGACCACAACGTGTCCCTGGTAAACCTCTAGTTACTAGCTCGTTGATCAACAAATGGTTACGGTTTCCTGACCATGGACATTGGATGTCATTGATAACGAGATCACGTCATTAGGAGAATGATGTGATGGACAAGACCCAATCCTAAGCCTAGCACAAGATCGTGTAGTTCATAATGCTAAAGCTTTTCCAATGTCAAGTGTCTTTTCCTTAGACCATGAGGTTGTGCAACTCCCGGATACCGTAGGAATACTTTGGGTGTGCCAAACGTCACAACATAACTGGGTGGCTATAAAGGTACGCAACGGGTATCTCCGAAAGTATCTGTTGAGTTGGCATGAACCGAGACTGGGATTTGTCACTCCGTATGACGGAGAGGTATCTCTGGGCCCACTCGGTAAGACATCATCATAATGAGCTCAATGTGACTAAGGTGTTGGTCACGGGATGATGTATTACGGAACGAGTAAAGAGACTTGCCATTACGAGATTGAACAAGGTATCGGTATACCGACGATCGAATCTCGGGCAAGTACTATACCGATAGACAAAGGGAATAGTATATGGGATTGATTGAATCCTTGACATCATGGTTCATCCGATGAGATCATCGAGGAACATGTAGGAACCAACATGGGTAGCTAGATCCCGCTGTTGGTTATTGACCGGAGAGTCGTCTCGGTCATGTCTACGTGTCTCCCTAACCCGTAGGGTCTACACACTTAAGGTTCGGTGACGCTAGGGTTGTAGAGATATATGCATACGGTAACCCGAATGTTGTTTGGAGTGTCGAATGAGATCTCGGACGTCACGAGGAGTTCCGGAATGGTCCGGAGGTAAAGAATTATATATAGGAAGTCCAGTTTCGGCCATCGGGAGAGTTTCGGGGGTCACCGGTAGTGTACCGGGACCACCGGAAGGGTCCCGGGGGTCCACCGTGTGGGGCCACCTATCTCGGAGGGCCCCATGGGCTGAAAGGGGAAGGGAACCAGACCATAGTGGCTTGGTGCGCCCCCCTTGGCCCCCCCTGTGCCTAGGGTTGGGAACCCTAGGGGTGGGGGGCGCCCCTTGTGACTTGGGGGGCAAGTCCCCCCCTAGGCCGCCCCCCTAGAGATCCCATCTCTAGGGCCGCCGCAGCCCCGAGGCCCCCTATATAAAGTGGGGGGGGAGGGAGGGTAGCCGCACCCCAGCCCCTAGCGCCTCCCTCTCCCTCCCGTTACACCTCTCCCTCCTCCCGCAGCGCCTGGCGAAGTCCTGCGGAAATACCATTGCATCCACCACCACGCTGTCGTGCTGCTGGATCTCCATCAACCTCTCCTCCCCCCATGCTGGATCAAGAAGGCGGAGACGTCGCTGCACCGTATGTGTGTTGAATGCGGAGGTGCCGTCCGTTCGGCGCTAGGATCATCGGTGATTTGGATCACGACGAGTACGACTCCATCATCCACGTTCTCTTGAACGCTTCCGCTCGCGATCTACAAGGGTATGTAGATGCACTCCTTTCTCCCTCGTTGCTAGATGACTCCTTAGATTGATCTTGGTGAAGCGTAGATTTTTTTTGAATTCTGCTACGTTCCTAAACAGTGGGCGCCACCCTACAGGGCGCGCCCCTGCCTCGTGGGCCCCACGTCTGGCCCCCAGTGCCCTCCTTCTTCCTATATATATCTACGTACCCCGAAACCATCAGAACAACAAAGAAAACCCTAGTTCCACCGCCGCAACCTTCTGTTCCCATGAGATCCCATCTTGGGGCCTGTTCCGTAGCTCCGCCGGAGGGGGGATCTTCCACGGAGTGCTTCTACATCATCATCATCGCCTCACCATGAGTTGTGAGTAGTTTACCATAGACCTTCGGGTCAGTATCTAGATGGCTTCTTCTCTCTCTTTGGATCTCAATACCAAGTTCTCCTCGGTCTTCGAGGAGATCTATTCGACGTAATCTCTTTTTGCGGTGTGTTAGTTGAGATCCGATGAATTGTGGGTTTATGATCAAGATTATCTATGAGAAATATTTGGTTCTTTTCTGAACTCTTTCTGTATGATTATACTATCCTTGCAAGTCTCTTCGAATTATTGGTTTGGTTTGTGTAAGTGCATCTAGTGCCACCCCTAGTTGGTTTTGGAGTATTGACGACAAACCTGGTTGAGGGACTAATGTGTTTGTGAGAATTGTAGGATAACACAAGTAGTAGTCCCTCATTGCTTCGGTTTACCTACCGGAGATGACCCCTAAAAATGTATGAAGACATTGACAACAGTGGTGGTACATGAAGATAATCTTATTGAAGACTATGACAGGAGAAGACATTGTGTGAAGACTATGGAGCGCGAAGACTTACATGTTTCGTTGTTTCCTTTTCTTGTTTGTTGAGTCATAGGAACCACCGTACTACTAAGTGGGGTCCAAGTGAAATAAGTCAGAGTGACTGAAGTGATGCTCAACCAAATCCTATGTCTTCGAGCGAAGACAATGAGAGCAAATCTTATCCAGAGCTGGATGAGTCAGCTTTACTTGTAGCCCAAGTAAAGTTGCCGTGTGAGTGTTTGAAATCTGACCGCTGGAACACGTGTCAATTCCTTAGTGACCCAGGGTCAGTTCGGACAAATCAGGTCGCGTTGCCCAGTGGCTACAAATAGCCCACCCCCTACACCATAAGTTGGTGGCTGCTCAAAGTTATTGCACGGCTTTTGTCGTTTGAGAGCAACCCACCTCCGAAGAATTTGAGAGAGAAATCCTTGTGAGGACAAAGCCAAAACACCCAGAGCCAAAGAGTGTTAGGCATCACTGAAGTCTTTCTGTCTATGTGACCTGAAGACTTATTACACTTGAGGACTGTGTTTCCTCCAGCCGGTTAGGTGTCGCGTTCTGAGCATCCAAGAGTCATTGTGGATCGCCGGTGAACGAAGTCTGTGAAGGTTTGGAAGTCTACCTTGAAGACTTACCAGAGTGATTGGGAGAGGACTAGGTGTCCTTATCTCAAGGGGAATAAGGTGAAGACGCGGTCTTCTGAGTTAAATCTCAGCCTCCCTAACCAAACGTTCAGTTGTCACATGAACTGGAACTGGTCTAACAAATCACTGTCTTCCCCGAGCTACTGGTTCAATCCTTTCCTTCCCTCTACTTACTGTCTTATGTTGTGAAGTCATTGCCTGCCTGCCTCATCTGATTGACTTCACTGAGTGGCTACTTGTTCTGATTGGCTTCATTCCTTCTTCCATCTTGATCCCTACTGCCTAGCTGCTATTAGTCTTTGTGCTTTCACTTCATTGAATACCTGACTATGGCTTGTCTAGTGTAGTCTACTTTCCGCTGCATACAAATAGGATCGGATTTATCTTTTGTCTTCGAAACTACCATGTTTTGAAGCATTTCATAAAAATCGCCAATTCACCCCCCCTCTAGTCGATATACTGCACTTTCAGTTGGTATCAGAGCAAGGTACTCCCTTGTTCTGTGTGATTCGGTTTAACCACCTGGAGTTTTAGCTATGTTGACTGCGGGGATAATTAAAGTCTCCGCTGTGTGCCCCGTCTTCGGTGGCACGAAATATCCCTACTGGAAGAACAAGATGCGCATGCACCTTGAAGCCATTGACGTGGACCTCTGGTTTGTCGTTAAGAATGGCGTTCCCAAGACTGGTGAAGGTATCACCCCTGCTGACGTCAAGAGGCTCGTTCAACTGGATTCAACGGCCAAGAACATCATCTGTGGTCATCTGACCAAAGGACAGTATGGTCGTGTAAGTGCCCTGGAAATGTCAAAGGAAGTCTGGGACTGGCTCTCAAAGGTCAACGAAGGAGTCTCAACCCAGAGAGATCAAAGGATCAGTGTCCTTCGCAATCTCTTCAATCGCTTCAAGTGACATGACAATGAGAATGTCCAGCACACATTCGATCGTCTCACTGACATCACAAATGAGCTTCAGGCACTTGGCACCACTGAGATCACCAAGCATGAAATCGTCAAGACCCTCCTGAGATCACTCGACAGCTCATTTGATATCCTTGCCCTGATGATTCAAGAACACCCTGACTTCAAGACTCTCGATCCGTCTGACATACTTGAGAGGCTCAACACACATGAGTTCCAGCTATCTGAGAAACGTGACATCTATGGTCCCAACTATGGCCGATCTCGCGCCTTAAAGGCAAAGGTTGTTTCTTCATCTGAAGAAGAATCTGACTGCAGTTCTAATGATCTTGAAGACATTGGAAAGGAGCTTGCCATGCTTGTGAAGAAGTTCCAGAAATTCACTAGGAGGAAAGGCTTCAGAAAGTCTTCACGATCCAGCTCAAGAAATGATGAAGCTTCTACCCATGACTACAAGAAGAGAACATGTCATAAGTGCAAGAAACCTAGTCACTACATCTCTGAGTGTACTCAGTGGGACAATGAGAAGAAGAAGAAGAAGAAGAGCAAGGAATATGATTCTGATGACAAGAAAAAGAAGAAATAATCAAAGTCTTCTTCCAAGTCTTCATCAAAGTATTCATCACACAAGAAGAATTCATCTGGCAAGGCTCGTGCGTTTGTTGGCAAGGAGATGGATTCAGAGGAGGAGTCTGCTTCTGAAGTAGCAGAGGTGGAGTCTGCTTCTGAAGAAGCAGAGGTGGAGTCTGAGGAGGAGTCAGATTCTGGTGCTACAAGTCTGGCTCTAGCCACTGCCTATGTTGCCAAGTCCATCTTCAACACTGAAGACAATGGCCCCGTCCCCAACATTGATGAGGACGACAACTCTGCTCCCACCTACTGCTTCATGGCACGCGGTGCCAAGGTAAAATCACGCGATGCTTACTTCCAAACATCTAGTGAAGATGACTCTGACTGTGAATCAAAACCTAGCTACAAAACACTTGCTAAAATTGCCACTGAACAGCAGAAAGCCATGGAACATATTTAAAAACTATTAGACAAAAGCGATGACCTGTTGGACGCGGAAATGACCCGTTCTCAGTCCTTAATTGAAGACATAAAAAATCTTCATGTTAAGTACGAGGAACTTGAAGGTCTTTATGGATCGCTCTCAAAAACTCATGAAAAGCTTTCCCACGATTACTTCAAAGGAAGCGAGAACTTGAGAAATTGAAAGCGGCTCATGAAGATCTTCAAAAAGAAAATGAGTCACTCCGCGCACAACTGATCAGATCCACTCAGGAAGAGTTTGAACCACCATGTCTAAAATGCATTGAGCGTGATAACGCTACATCTGTTGCTGAATGTTCTACTGCTGCCACTGTTGCAATATCTTCAACTACTGATGTGGTAACTAACCCCTCTGCTGAGGATACCACTACTATTGCTGATGAAAATGCTAGGTTAAAGACTTTGCTTGAAACAGGGATGTACAAAAGCCTCAAAGTGCATCAGACTCTATGTGATGTCCTCAAAAAGCAGATACTGAACCGAAACCCTAGGAAAGAGGGTGTTGGGTTCAACAGGAAAATGAATGTTGATGGTTCATACTAGAAGCCTGAGCAGTATCCCAAAACCACATGGGTTGCTGCAAAGGAACCTTCAGTGGATCCATCTACCCTATCTGGCTTTACTTGTGCTAATCCTTTTATCATTGATGAATCCTTTGATGCAAACTATAAAATGTTTAAGAATCAAAATGGTGAATTGTTTGCCAGGTATATTGGTACTAACTGCAGGAATGGGCCACCCATGAAGAAGATCTGGGTACCCAAAGGTTGTCTTGAGAAACTTCCAGCAAATGTCATCATGACACCTCTTGGGAAGAAGACAAACCCCAGACCAAAGGCTTCATATGGTCCTAAGGCTTCATACAGACAAAGGACTCATCTGAGTCACCCTAACGCAAATGTTTTGCAGGGAAACCATACTCAGACCCATGAATATGAGTATTATTCTCCTCCTGCAAGATTATTTTCTAGGGCTTCAAAGCCAAAATTCTCAGATGCTACTCTTAGACTCATTTCTTCTAAGCCACCCCTGAATATGTGGGTGGTTAAGAAGAACTAACTTTCTCTTACAGGGAAAGGTCTCCAGCCTAAAAATCAGAGGCGCCTGATGCTATTGCTGGGGACCTAAAACACTTGTAGGGCACAAGATCAAATGCCCAAATGATTTACTGCTCATTCTGTTCACGAATCACTTGCTAATCATCTTATCAGCCCTAACTTGGATCCAAGCTTTCATACTCCACTTGTACGTCAAATGTTTATGCTTCACAATGGCATTTGGTGAAGCCTATCCTCCTAACTGCATTGTAGGGAGTGTCACCAAAGTCTTCAGAATGGATTATGGACAGCGGATGCACAAATCATATGACTAGAGATCAAAGTCTTCTCATGGACTCAACCTTACGTCCATCTAACAAGAGTCACATCACATTTTCTGATACTGGTAAAAGCAAAGTGTTGGGTCTAGGTAGAGTTGCAATCTCAAGAGATCAGCACATGGATAAAGTCATGCTTGTTGAATCTCTTGGTTTCAACTTAATGTCTGTCTCAATGCTTTGTGACTTAAACATGATTGTGATATTTGGAAAATTCCGTTGCCTTGTACTAATGGAATCTGACAAGTCTTTAGTATTTGAAGGATACAGAAAAGGTGATCTGTATATGGTAGATTTCTCAGCTGGACCGCAAATGGCCGTATGTCTTCTAGCAAAAGCTTCAGAGTGTTGGCTCTGGCATCGGAGGCTAGGACATGCCGGCATGAGGAACTTGCACACTCTCGCAAAGAAGAAACACGTCATAGGCATCGAGGACGTCAAGTTCAAGAAAGATCATCTGTGTGGTGCCTGTGAAGCTGGGAAGATGACGAGGGCCAAGCATCCCTCGAAGACAATCATGACGACATCCAAACCCTTCGAGCTGCTTCACATGGACTTATTTGGCCCTACTCACTACTCCACATTCTCTACCACAGCTTGTCTCTATGGCTTCGTCATTGTTGATGATTATTCAAGATACACATGGGTGCACATAATACTCTACAAGACTGAAGTGCAAGATTTCTTCAGACGCTTCGCCAACCATGCCATGAACAACTATGGCGTCAAGATCAAGCATATCAGAAGTGACAATGGCACTGAGTTCAAGAACACCGGCCTTGACCTTTATCTGGATACAATGGGAATCACTCATGAGTTCTCAGCCCCGTATACACCTCAGCAAAATGGGATCGTTGAGCGCAAGAATAGAACTCTAATTGAGATGGCTCGAACGATGCTCGATGAATACAAGACACCAAGAAGGTTCCAGCCCGAAGCTATTGATACTGCATGCCATATCATCAACCGTGTTTATCTTCACAAGCTTCTGAAGAAAACGTCCTATGAACTCCTCATTGGAAAGAAACCTAATGTAAGTTACTTCAGAGTATTTGGAGCTAGGTGCTGGATCAAGGATCCACATCACAAGTCAAAGTTTGCACCAAAAGCACATGAAGGCTTCATGCTCGGATATGGAAAGGACTCACACTCCTACAGAGTCTTCAACATCTTTCTCTATAAAGTAGTTGAAACTGTGGATGTGCGGTTTGATGAAACGAATGGTTCACAAAGAGAGGCCCTACCAAATGTGCTAGATGAGGCTTCACCAAATGAATCTATCAAGCTAATGGGAACCGGTGAAATCATGCCTTCTGAAGCACAACCTGACGAGGAACTCATCATTTCTGCCCCAAATCAACCTGACGACAATGCTCAGCCTGAAGACAACCCTCCTGATGATGACAATGTACAGCAAGAGCAAAATCTTCGTCCAGCTCATCCTCGTGTTGCAAATGAAGTACAAGTTGAGAAGATAATTGACAGCATAAATGCACCTGGTCCACTTACTCGTTCAAGAGCAACATAGCTTGCAAATTTCTGTGGGCACTTTGCTTTTGTCTCAATATCTAAACCCAAGAAAGTTGCTGAAGCTTTTATGGAACCCGAATGGATTCAAGCAATGCAAGAAGAGCTTCAACAGTTTGAGCTGAACAATGTGTGGGAACTTGTCAAGCGTCCTGACCCTCGCAAGCACAACATAATAGGCACAAAATGGATTTATCGCAACAAGCAAGATGAGCATGGTCAAGTGGTCAGAAACAAAGCTCGTCTCGTTGCTCAAGGATACACTCAAGTTGAAGGGATTGACTTTGATGAAACATTTGTTCCTGTGGCTAGACTTGAAGCTATTCGTATACTGCTAGCCTATGCAAATCATCACAACATACTTCTGTATAAAATGGATGTAAAGAGTGCCTTTCTCAATGGAAGGATTGAAGAAGAGGTGTATGTAGCACAACCACCTGGCTTTGAAGATCCAAAACGTCCTGATATGGTACACAAACTCAACAATGCACTGTATGGCCTTAAACAAGCGCCTCGTGCTTGGTATGACACACTCAAAGACTTCCTGAAGAGCAAAGGCTTCAAACCTGGATCCCTAGATCCCACACTCTTCACGAAGACATATGATGATGAACTGTTTGTCCGCCAAATCTATGTGGACGACATTATCTTCGGCTGCACTAACAAAAGATACAGTGATGAGTTTGGTCACATGATGCAAGAGCAATATCAGATGTCCATGATGGGTGAGCTGAAGTTCTTCCTTGGTCTTCAAATTCGTCAGCAAAGCAATGGCATCTTCATATATCAAGAGAAGTACCTTAAAGACTGTCTGAAGAAGTTTGGAATGCAAGACTGTAAAGGGTACTCGACGCCTATGCCAGCTAAACACCATCTGGGTCCCGACGCAAATGGTAAAGAGTTCGAACAAAAGGTATACCGCTCCATGATCGGTTCTTTGCTTTATTTATGTGCATCTAGGCCAGATATTATGCTTAGTGTTTGCATGTGTGCTCGATATCAAGCGGCACCAAAGGAGTCGCATCACTTAGCTGTGAAGCGAATACTTCGATATTTGGCTTACACCCCAACACTAGGATTATGGTATCCAAAGGGCTCAGATTTTGATCTAGTTGGATTCTCAGATGCTGATTATGCTGGTGACAAAGTTGATCGCAAATCTACATCAGGCACATGTCACTTTCTAGGACGATCTCTTGTCTGTTTGTCTTCAAAGAAGCAGAACTGTGTATCACTCTCCACTGCTGAATCAGAATACATTGCTGCTGGATCTTGCTGCGCTCAGCTTCTTATGGATGAAGCAAATGCTCAAGGACTATGGTGTCCATCTGAAACATGTGCCACTCTACTGCGATAATGAAAGCGCTATCAAGATTGCCAATAACCCAGTTCAGCACTCGAAGACAAATCACACTGAAATTCGTCATCACTTTCTCAGATATCATGTCATGAAGGAAGATATTGATATCATACACGTCAACACTGAAGAGCAACTGGCAGATATCTTCACAAAGCCCTTGGATGAGAAAAGGTTTTGCAAGTTGCGGTGTGAGCTAAATATCTTAGAATCATCAAATGTTCTGTAATCAGGCACACATCCTAATACTTATGCATATTGATGACTTATATGTGCAACACATGAAGTAAAGTATATCTTCAATCAATGAAGACTTACATTCTAAGTGTGAATACATTAAAGCGGAATTTGACTTCGGAGCGCCACGATAATTGTGCGCCATGTCTGGGTCTAATACTTCGTATACGGTGGGTAACGCCACCACCAAATCTTTGTTTGAAGTGTTTCTCGTGGAGTTACATTTGCAAAGTCTTCACACTTGGTTTATCTTCATATAGGATATATATATATATATATATATATATATATATATATATATATATATATATATATATATATATATATATATATATATATATATATATATATATATATATATATATATATATATATATATAGAGAGAGAGAGAGAGAGAGAGAGAGAGAGAGTTGTGTTCTGTCCTCTACAGCATTCACTTATAGCTATGTCTTATTATTTGAATCTTTTGAACTAAGTGAATGTGATCGGACCCTAACCTCTCTATGCTTTCTCATCTCACACTCTGTCTGTCCAAATCACATGCATTCTGTTGGAACTGTTGAATATCTTCTCTGCGTTCTTGTTAGCAGAAGATACGGAGACAAACTTTAAATCTGATTTTAATGCTCCATCATTTATGCCTGAAATCCGGAGAAGCCGAAACGACCACTCCGACAGTCGTGGTGTACGTGGGATTGTGGGACAACTCCCAATGTGTTACATGACCGCCACATGTCCCTCAGATGTGAACCGTCAGGGGCACCTGCGTAATTGCGCTGTGCCGTCTCCCATGCTTATAAATGCACGTCCCATCACCGTAAAAAATTCTTCTACCACCTCTCCACCTCGACCCACCCTAGTGCCTCCGCTAGCTCTCGACGACGCCGGCGACGAAGCGCTTCACTGCCGCGACCTTGTCGACGCCGTCTTCACGCCGGCCGCGGACATCGTCTACTCGGCCGTTGCCGTAGCTGTCCTCCGTCGCCAAGTTAGGGCACGGAAGATCGAACTACTGGGTATCCAACTCCTCTCTGTCTAAGAAGTTCATTGTGTGGTAAATTAAACTCTCTTTTTACCATCTTCTTGATCCAGAAAGATTCATCACTTTTACTACAAGAGGTTTCTGCCTACACATATATAGATCTATCATGTCTGCATCTCATATCTTGCCTAGTACATTCACATATGCTTCAAACATAGTTAGATTCCTCACTTGTACCTATTCATGGATTTGTACAAATCTGGAACCAACTCTCATCATATGAGTGAATGTCTTCGCGCTATGAGGTCAAAGTCTTCTAAACTGATTTATCTTCAAAAACTTCTGAGAATGCATATGACCTCTTCCCCTTCCCTCGCATCTCCAATGCTGTCACAGGTACATGTCCGTGGGAGAATCCCTTGGTCCTCATAGTCTGCATTCATTTGAAGAATTCTTGCAGCGTCACATTCACTCTCCTGAAGCCAGTTCCTGTGTGACCAGCAGACCGAAGCATTTGCTAGTGTTGAAGCCATTCAGTTTGAAGCCCTTCAGATTGAAGCCAATGGCAACTGACAAGTCAGTTAGGAAGGGTGGCAGACAGCGTCGTGGCAACACCTCTAAAGATTTGCCTCCAGATCTAAGTGAGATGTACAAGACTGATCCAGAGGAGGATTACAATCAGAGGAAGACACGAATCCAATGGATTCAAAGATATTGGGCTGAACAGTGGTTCAAGTACAGGTTCATGACCCAAGAGTATGCTGAAAAAGAACGCCATCAAGCATCCATGGGGAGATATCACCTACAAAAATCTTCCACCCAAGACTCGAGCTGAAGCCATTGCTCAAGGCTTCTACCCTTGCATGGTCAGAGGGCCTCAACCTGCTGATGCTGATCCTACTTCTCTGCTCTGGTGTCACGACGACAATTTGTTCAAGCGAAATCTTCAATATGCCAAGAACTCAGCCAAAGAGAACAAGAAGAACTGGGGATTGGACTTCAATCCTGGTCCGTCTGCGCCCCGTGCTGATGGCACGCGCGAAGCTGAACCAAACCTGGTTGGGCCTTTCTACAACTTAGAAGGTCTCATTAGTCACATCAGGGTTCAAGGGGCGGATGTGGATCAACCTGCAGATGACGCTGATTCTGATGAAGCGCCTGCAACCCCGAAGCCCAAGAAGAAGAAGAAATCCAAGGCTTCGAAGACCACTCCACCAATTGCTTCTAGAGTGAAGCCTTTGGCCACTGCTCCACCAACACCAAGTGTGCAGTCTGAGGAGCACTCTCGCATCTCCAAGAGCAGACAGCTAAGGAAGAAGCCCTCGCACAACCCCAGTCCAGCTCTCACTCCTGACGCTGTTCTGAAGACTGCCAGTGAAGCCTTTGATCTCTCGAGCGATGAGGATCTTGGTGACGATGCTCTAGAGCAATTGATCAAGAGCAAGCAAGATGCAGAAATCTTCAATGATTTGCCGCTCTTCGACGTGGAAGTGCTCAACAATTTCATTGATGAATGGTTTGACACCCCCAACCTCAGCTTCGATGATCTGCAGCTTCCAGTTGGCCTCAGCGTCTCCTTCCATGGCGCCATTGCTTCTGAGCTAGCTCTGGCTCAGAGAATCGTTGAGCTGAAGCAAAAGATCGATTATGAAAAGGCTCAGTTCAAGAAGCATGTGGACAAGCTCAGCGTCCAAGAGATTCAGAACTTCAAGGTAATGATGCATGAGCTCAAGGAAGCCTTTCGCAAGAGGCGTGATGAAGCTAAAGGTTCTCGTGAGCGAATCAAGGACTTGGCTGCCAAATGCGTTCAAGCATATAATGAAGCTGAAAAGCGCAAGGCCCTTGGGCATCCTGGCATTGACCCAAGGATGGCTGCCAAGAAGAAGAAGAAGCAACCTGTGCCCGATGTTGAAGAATCCAGGAAGGAAATGCCTAGCATTGTCTTCCCTGCCAGCATGACTGGCACGAAGCCTAAGGTCACCCCAACTGCTTCAGAGCTCCAGAAGACAAAGGTGGCTGAAGCTGAAGCTCACAAGCGCAAGCAAACTACTCATGAAGCTCCACCCACAAAGAAGCGCAAGACAAAGAAGGATAAGGCTGCTTCCACAAAGCCCATCTTTGTCGAGCCCATATCAGTTGCTCGCCCTGCATCTACACACCGAGAACGTCGCATGACAGTCTATGAGCCTACTCCCACAGAGGCCGAAGGCATTCCAGCTGTTGACCCCACCGCAGCTGAAGACATTGGTCCTCATGACAATGTTGAAGATGATGAAGTCCTTCCTCAGATTGAGTACAATGTTGAATCTTTGCCTGTTCTTACGAACAATGAACGCATCAACATTGGTCGTCCATTGACACCAATTGCACAGGATGACTCGTGGGCTGATCACCCACAAGATACACCAGCAACTCCCCAGCCAACTCAAGTCACCTGTTCGCTGCTTGAAGATGAAGACTTTGAGGCCCAACAACCTCCATCCCCTCAAGCGTCGCCAGCATTTCGCAGGCTTCACAAAGGACCAAGGCCTCAAGTCGTCACCCCAAGTGTTCCAGAAGGAGAAGAGCACCAATCGGTTCCTGACGCTGCTCCTACTGTGAACCCCTCAGAATCTGAAGCCAAAGCGGCTGAAGATATTCCGGCTGCATCAGCCGAAGAAGAACCACCCCAAGAAGAAGAACAACCCCAAGAAGAAGAAGCATGTGCTGCCACACCCCCTGTTCTCGAGGAGAACGTGTCCGACCCTCCAGCTCCTGAAGTGGAGGTTACAAATTCAGAGACTGCCACCACCAACACTGAAGCCAATGATGTGGTCATGGCTGTAGCAAATGTGGCACCTGAAGTCATAGTGGTGCCTGAAGTGATGGCGCCTGAAGCAAGTGCCGCACCTGAAGCAAATCAGCAGCTTGAAGCCACTGCCTCTGCTCCTGTTCCGCCTCCAAGGACCCATACAATTGAGCAAGCTTACAACCAAGATGATCAGCTCATCACTGTCCGATGGCCCATTTTGACTCCACCACCTGCTGCTGGACCGCATGCTACTGGTCCTCAATTTGACCATCATGTTGAGCACAGGCCTCAGGTTCAGAAGCCTAAGCCAAGACTGCCAAGGTTTCCAGGTATTGCCACCTCTCAAGGGTCATTCAATGCCAATAGCTTCACTGCGCACAACACATTCTTTGACAGCGCCAAGAACCCATATTCCAAGTCAGGAATATCATCAGATAGGTTCTGGAGCCATCAGCAGCGCAGTTATTACTCAAGAGTACTCTATGTTCAAGGGCGCATTTTCCCTCATATGCGTCTTGACACTGAAGCTATTGCTGGACTGCCCTGTCTGGAGGAAGCTCTTGATTGCTTCCGTGATGCTGGCCTGCTCAATTTTATGACTGACAAGGAGCATTGGAATGAAGAGCTACTTCTGCAATTCTATGCAACCCTCCACATTCGAGGCTACAGTAGGGATCCAAAGACATGGGTCCTTGAGTGGATGACAGGCAATGTCCATCATGAAGCCAAAGCCTTTGATCTCACTGAGCTTACTGGCCTGCCCACTCTAGGAGAACCGTATGAACCTGGCTGTCAATTGCACAATGAAGCCTTGGAGAGTATCTTTCAGAAGCGCAAGCCCAACATGAGCCAGATGCTAAGCATGATGAAGCCTTTGCCAAGCGATGCTGAATATCCAAAGGAATTCTTTGTTGAAGACCTAGAGTATCTGCCACGCACCATCTATCATATCATCAGGCGTACTCTATGGCCTGTCAAAGGACATTCTTCATCAGCCAAGCTTGAAGGCACAATGAAGACATTGGTCTTCTATATCTTCAATGGCATCAACTTCAATGCTCAAGATTTCTTCATTCGGCAGTTGGCTATGTCTGGCTTTGATCTGTTTGGCCTCAAGTTCTATGCTCCATGGATCATGCGCCTCATCAAGCTTCATTCAGATATCACCTATCAGCCCTCTGCTCGCAACCATCATATATTCTTGCCAAAGGTTGATATGTCAGCTGAAGCTATATACCAAGAGCCTGCCAAAGAGCATGTTAGTCTTCACAACGCTGATCACCAGAGCTTCACTCAGCAAATTGAAGGAGTTCCAGCAGTCTCTCACGTTTATCCTCTGGCTGGCCGTACTCGTCTACCTCGACATGCTGAAACTGAAGCCACTGAGAGCACCATTGCCCAAAGGCCTCAGAAGCGGTCTCGTGTTCTCAATAACCGAGAGCTTCTGGTTGCCCTCCATCAGAAACAGGATAAGCATCACTACTGGCTGAAGCGTCAGATGCAAAGCCTCTTGGTGGACGTCAATCGCATTCGCAATCTTGCCACCAAGAATGCCTTTGTTACTCATGAAACCTGTCGAAGGTCATGGAAGAGTTTAACCTTCCTGAGTGCTGAAGCGGATCTTCAAGACGATGGTTTCACAGAAAGATTCAAGTTTTACCACACTCCTCCAAGGAATGTTGTTCTGCATCGAACTCCGTCTCTTGAAGATTCTGACTACTCCTCCTCCGCTGCAACAATTGATGCCAGGGTGATAGATGATCAAGATAATGCTAACTCACCACCTCCTACTTCAGCGCGTATCGACACTGCACCAACTACTTCTACACCGCCAAACACCAACGTCGACTCTGCATCCTCTCCTGCTCCAACTGGGAACGAGTAGAGGCTCTATGTCTTCAAACCTTTTTGTTCCTTACTGACAAAAGAGGGAGAAGCATATGAGTTGATAGTCTTCAAGCGGGTCCATATGGGCGGGTGCTTTATATTTTTCCTAGTGTTTACAACTCTCGTTTTTGCTACATTTGGTTCTTTGAGTTGTAACACTTAAACTGATGGTCGTCTGCTACGTTTTCTGCTACTCTGTAATGCGATGATAAATTCCGCATGTGCTACGTTATATACCGCACTTAGTCATTTTCGCAGACGTCCATTTCTCATTATGCATATCATTATATTTGACATATCAATTGTGCATGGTGAATTGTCTTCATAAGTTGAAGAGGATCTCCACAAGTACAACCTGCCATGTGCATTTGCATTCAAAGGCAAATCAACTATATGCACATCTTCAGGGGGAGCCTTTTTGCTACTTACGAAGACAATACCTTTATCCGTAAAATTTCACATACTTTTATCCCCGTTGAAAACTTCAACCAGTTTGTCATGAGTCACCAAAAAGGGGGAGATTGTAAGTGCATCTAGTGCCACCCCTAGTTGGTTTTGGAGTATTGACGACAAACCTGGTTGATGGACTAATGTGTTTGTGAGAATTGCAGGATGACACAAGTAGTAGTCCCTCATTGATTTGGTTTACCTACCGGAGATGACCCCTAAAAATGTATGAAGACATTGACAACAGTGGTGGTACATGAAGATAATCTTATTGAAGACTATGACAGGAGAAGACATTGTGTGAAGACTATGCAGCGCGAAGACTTAGATGTTTCGTTGTTTCCTTTTCTTCTTTGTTGAGTCATAGGAACCACCGTATTGCTAAGTGGGGTCCAAGTGAACTAAGTCAGAGTGACTGAAGTGATGCTCAACCAAATCCTATGCCTTCGAGCGAAGACAATGAGAGCAAATCTTATCCAGAGCTAGATGAGTCAGCTTTACTTGTAGCCCAAGTAAAGTTGCCGTGTGAGTGTTTGAAATCTGACCGTTGGAACACGTGTCAATTCCTTAGTGACCCAGGGTCACTTCGGACAAATCAGGTCGGGTTGCCCAGTGGCTATAAATAGCCCACCCCCTACACCATAAGTTGGTGGCTGCTCAGAGTTATTGCACGGCTTTTGTCGTTTGAGAGCAACCCACCTCCGAAGCATTTGAGAGAGAAATCCTTGCGAGGACAAAGCCAAAACACCCAGAGCCAAAGAGTGTTAGGCATCACTGAAGTCTTTCTGTCTGTGTGACCTGAAGACTTATTACACTGTGTTTCCTCCAGCCGGTTAGGCGTCGCGTTCTGAGCATCCTAGAGTCATTGTGGATCGCCGGTGAACGAAGTCTGTGAAGGTCTGGAAGTCTACCTTGAAGACTTACCAGAGTGATTGGGCGAGGACTAGGTGTCCTTAGCTCAAGGGGAATAAGGTGAAGACGCGGTCTTCTGAGTTAAATCTCAGCCTCCCTAACCAGACGTACAGTTGTCACAACAACTGGAACTGGTCTAAAAAATCACTGTCTTCCCCGAGCTACTGGTTCAATCCTTTCCTTCCCTCTACTTACTGTCTTATGTTGTGAAGTCATTGCCTGCCTACCTCATCTGATTGACTTGACTGAGTGACTACTTGTTCTTATTGGCTTCATTCCTTCTTCCATCTTGATCCCTACTACGTAGCTGCTATTAGTCTTTGTGCTTTAACTTCATTGAATACCTGACTATGGCTTGTCTAGTGTAGTCTACTTTCCGCTGCATACAAATAGGATCGGATTTATCTTTTGTCTTCGAAACTACCATGTTTTGAAGTATTTCATAAAAATCGCCTATTCACCCCCCCTCTAGTCGATATACTGCACTTTCAGTTTGGCCTACTAGATCTATAGTTCTTGCAATGGGAGAAGTTCTTGGCATTAGGTTCAATCTTGCGGTATCCTTTCCTAGTGACAGTAGGGGCAGCAAGGCACGTATTGTATTGTTTCCATCGAGGATAAAAAGATGGGGTTTATATCACTATGTTTGAGTTTATCCCTCTACATCATGTCATCTTGCTTAAGGCGTTAATCTGTTCTTATGAACTTAATACTCTAGATGCATGCTGGATAGCGGTCGATGTGTGGAGTAATAGTAGTAGATGGAGAATTTTTTCGGTTTACTTGTCTCGGACGTGATGCCTATATATAATGATCATGCCTAGATAGTCTCATAATTATTCGCTTTTCTATCAATTGCTCGATGGTAATTTGTTTACCCGCCGTAGAATATCGCTATCATGAGAGAAGCCACTAGAAAAAACTATGACCCCGGGTCTATTCTCAACATATCAATCTACAATCTACTTTACTTTTCCGCTTTTACTTTCTATTCTTATATCCAAAAATACCAAAAATATCAAACTATCATCTCTATCAGATCTCACTTTCGTAAGTGACCGTAAATGGATTGACAACCCCTTATCGCGTTGGCTGCGAAGTTCTTATTTGTTTGCGCAGGTGCGAGGGACTCGCGCGTGGTCTCCTACTGGATTGATACCTTGGTTCTCAAAAACTGAGGGAAATATGTCAGGACCGGTTTTCCAGTAAAATATTTACTGAGAAACCGACCTTTTTATCGGACCAGTGCAGAAGAATCCTTATCACTGGTAGACAAATCCTTGATACAGAAGTCCAAAGTACTGAATATTATAGAAGGTTGAGCTGAGGCTGCTCAACAATTTATTACAAGCACGCCGATATAATACATAAGGGCGGATATGACACAAGGGTAGGGTGGCATAACTACTGACTCGTAATAAAAGTGGTGGTGGATGTGTCACAGTGTAGTGGGTGACACGACTCCAATATCTTACAGCTCATCGAGTGTCGGGGTGAGACCCGCTGAATTTATTTGGTGGTTGGCGGAAGCGGTTATAATACAGTGATCAACTCCAGGATTGCAAGAGACTGACTGGGACTCCACTAGGCGTCGGACTCGCTATCGAACTCTTCATCCATGAGATCACCTTCGTCAACATCTGGCCAAATCGGACATAAGATATAACAAATGCAAACATGATGCATATGAGCAGACTAGCAATATGTACTCAAGAATAATCTTGCGGTGCAAGATAAAAATGGGAGTCGGGCGGTATTCCTCCCGAAATCCCAAAGAAATAAAAGAATACCGATCGAGTGTCTAAGCGACGCCTCGTAAGGTAAATTGAATAAAACTTGCCACAGTCGGACATCTAAGCGACATCACATAAAGGGCTTATATTCAAGAGTAAATAACGAGAATGCCACAGTTGGACGTCTGAGCGACATCACATAAGGGCTTATATTCAAAAGTAAATAACAAGAATGCCACAGTCGGACGTCTGAGCGACATCACATAAAGGGCTTATATTCAAAAGTAAATGACAAGAATGCCAAAGTCGGACGTCTGAGCGAGATCACATAAAGGGCTTAACGAGAATGCCACAGTCGGACGTCTGAGCGACATCACATAAAGGGCTTATATTCGAAAATAAATAACGAGAATGCCACAGTCGGACGTCTGAGCGACATCACATAAAGGGCTTATATTCAAAAATAAATAACGAGTATGCCACAGTCGGACGTCCGAGCGACTTCACATAAAGGGCTTATATAAACTTTGGTATGACGGTAAATTATCTCAAGAGATTACTCAGTGCAGAAATAACTGGTTAGTTCATCTACTAAGATGACCCTTGGCTAGATTACCGTTCTTATCACTATCATAGAATATCCGAGATGGTCACTGAGGTTGACACGGAGATTGATGCTAGACCATAGACATGGCTATTTGGGGGTTTTGACTCTGCAGAGTTTGTACTCTTAAATCACAGCCAACAGATTTCAATAGCCACAAAGGACTAGTTCCGTCTACGTTGTTTTTAGCAGAAACACAACTAACCAGTACACACCCATTTCACATCCTGCTGCCCGGACTCACCCGAGACAACACTCACGGAAAACTTTAAGACAGGGAGGATACAACCTCGAATAGCATGGGATCAAATTTATATCGCGCGCTCTAAGGGGTGCCCCCCTCTCGGTCCCAACCGGAAACACCCATGCCCCTGACCGGATGACGAGCTTTAATCTAGGGCTATGGAACCCTCATCCCGGCCCCTCTATTCGGTGGGTACAAGGAAAGAGAATTGCAGCTAACTAAACCGTAATCTTTGCAGAAGACATGTGACAGTACTAAAAAGGAGATGAACGGGATCATGACTTGATCCACGTTAATACTAGAGTTAACGGTTGACTGGCATGCTTCAACAATACCAACTCACAACCTATCATGTCACCACATGATCAGGTTGGTTCACCATCATCTTTCGGGGCTCACACGGAGCTTGTTTTGCATGAAATATAACATCCACAAATGCTTATATAACCATGCCATGAAGAGAATCTACTCAAGCAAACATGCAACACACTCATCATATCAAAGGTTCAAACATGCTTGCCTGGTTCGGAGTAGTCGGAGTCTAACTCGGCGAAGTTCGCGGCTCCGTCACTTCCTTCGGTATATACGGATACAAATAAAACGGGTACTAACATAAATACCGTGCATGCATAAAAGTTGTCCCAAATATTTTACAAATAAATATGATAAAAAACTAGACAGAAAAATAAAGATGTCAGAAAAAGAATCAACTCAAAATCAGTTTTTGTTTTAAAAGTTATTAAAGTTTTTGTCCATGGACTTGTGGGTAATGAAACAGAAAGTTTCCAGGGGCTAGAATATAAAAACAGAAAACAATTCAGTAAGCAGTACGCCAGCTGAATAGGGAAAGCGTACTTTGCCCGAACGCGCTTTCCAGAAAAACGATTCGAATAAGATAGAGAGACTAACGAGGGGGTCCCACCCGTTAGGTTTGAATCTTCAACTGAAAACAGAGTCACGTCGGCGCCAGAGAGCTGCGGTGGTCGCCGGCGCCGATCCACGGCGAGGTAGGGGAAGTGGGTGGTACCTACATGTTCACGGTGTTCCTCCGCGTCGGTGGGTAGTGGAGTTGGGCGTCGGCGAGCACCACGTCGACGGTGACCTTATCTCCGGCGGACGGCGGTTCGGGTGGTTGTGGGACTCGTCGGAGAGAGCTGCGGGGGTCAAATTGAAGCGGGGTTTACTCGTCTAGGTGTGTGAGGAGTCTACTAGCAAGACTAGGGCGATGGAGGAGCTCTCACCAGAAAGAGAGCTGCCGGAGCCCGAAGCGGATCGGGGCGGCCGGAGTTGGGGAAGAAGGGCTCCTCGAGGCTCTTCCAGTGGCTGGGCAGGGTCTGGTGAGATGGTGGAGCTATGCGGTGTCGAGTGCGAGCTTGGGGGGTGCTATTTATAGCCGGCCCGAGGCGGTTGCCGCAAACTGGATAAGTCCAGCGAGCGATTACGGCGGGGCTGTGGCTGAACGGGTGGCTTAAGTACTTGAGCATCGACGAGACGGTTTATTGGTTCCATTCCGGTGTAGAGCTTTGTAAGGTAGGGGCGCTGATGACCCACAACCGTAAGGGATCTATTGTAGCGTTTTCGATAAGTAAGAGTGTCGAACCCAACGAGGAGCAGAAGGTATTGATAAGCGATTCTGAGCAAGAAATTACTGCAAGCACTAAAAGATAACTTTTTAGGGGTTTTCTCGGTATAAGCAACAGGAAAGTAAAAGCAAGCAATGTAATAGGCACTGAGAGTAACAAGTGGCCCAATCCTTTCTTAGCAAAGGAGAGGCCTAGCAACTGAACTTATAAAGACTAAAGCGTTCCTGAGGACACACGGGAGAGGTAGTCATGTGCTTTCGCCATATTCCGTATCGATACTATGTTATGTGTTGATAAGTGTTGAGTGGGTGGATCTATGCTAGTACACTCTCTCTAGACTAAGATGAGTGCACTCTTATGATTAAACACCTTGCAAGCATCCGCAAATACAAGATAGAATTTAAGGCAAAAGCCTAACCATAGCAATACGATCGAGGATCCATTATTCCCTTATGAAAAAGCGTGCGAACTGGGGTTCAGGTTTCTGTCACTCCGGCAACCCACCATAAGCATTCTTTGTACACAATGTATTCTCCAAGGTCCTTAATAAGGCGAAGTGTTGAGTGTTCGACTCGCACAACACCACTAGTAGAATGACAACACAACTTAAGTATCAAACAACACATATTACTTCAACAGCATATGACTACTAACAACAAGACTTTCCCCATGTCCTCAAGAACTAAGGTAACTACTCACGAGACATAAAAGAGATCATGATCAGTGGATATAAATAGGTGATAAACAATCTGGACATAATAATATTTCTCCAACAAAACTCAATAGCATTCACCACAAAGCAGTAATCAACACCAATGGAGTGGAGAGGATAGGTAGTACGAGTTACAACACAAGTTGCAATGGTGAGATGGGATTTGGATGAAGATGGAGATGGTGCTGGTGTTGGGGATGATGTTGATGATGATCTCGATGATGCCCGTGACGATGGTGATGACGATGGCGATGATCTCCCCTTCCGGGAGGTGATCTCCCCGGCGGAATCTGCCCGCCGGAGATGGCTTTTTCTTCTTTGTATGTTTCCACCACGAAGCGGCGGCGGAACTCCGTAAAAACTCCCGTTTTTAGGGTTTTCGGATAACGGAGAGTATATATGCAAAAGGGGGCGACCAGAGGTGGGCCAGGGGCTCTAGCCCCC
>LR738709.1:725644952-725671315 GCA_902687465.1 Secale cereale | reverse complement strand
CCCCGCGCGGCCAGAGGGGGCGCGCCCCCAGGGCGCCTGGGCACCCTGTGGCCCCCCTCCGGCTGCCCTTTCGCATGTCTTCGTGATTCGTCTGAAAAATATCTCCCGTCAATTTCCAGGTAATTTGGAGGTATTCTTCTTCAGCAACTCAGCGTCCACTTTTTACTGCTGAATCCTGCGTCTGCTGCTTTGGCATCGGAAAGTTGCAAACTGTGTAAAATAGACCAAAACAACATAAGAACATCATCGTAACATGAGATATATCAATGAATAAGGATAAATTATGATACAAAATAGTGATGCATTTTGGACGTATCAACACCCCCAAGCTTAGACCTCGCTTGTCCCCAAGCGAATACTGAAGTTTAGAGAGTGAAGTGTCGATAAATAGAATACGGACAAGAAGCATCACAGTTTCTTCACCAACTCAAATATCCTCAACAGCAATATTCAACTCATAAGGCCCTTATAAAAGAGTAGTAACACTTATGTTCGGAAGTAGGGCTAAGGAAACTCATTGAATCATGGCAAACATGTCCTTTGGTCAAAGAACAACTAATAGCTTTTACTTTTGCTCTTTCTTTATGTTTTGATGAGATTAATGAAGCTTTTGAAAGAACATGTTATCAGGCAAGAAGTGAAAATGTTAACTCAAAGGAAGATATTTGCCTTAGCTGGGCTTGACAAACAACTTACTTATCAAATGATAATGTCAACAAGGATATGATATGACAAATCTTAATGCAGCTTTATATGAATGAATCCTTATCAACATCAAATGTCTGTTCTCTTTAAGAATAGAAGGGAGTAGGAATAACTGACTCAACTTAAAATTAAAAGATAGGCCCTGCTTAGGGTAGTAGGGAAAACTCATGTGCTATCCTTAAATCAAACAGAATGAAAACAAGTTTTGAGAGGTGCATGATTTGTCAACGAATGCTAATAGGTAACCCAATTACTTCTTGAGCTGGACAAGTTTCGAGGAACGGCTCCCGCACCAGGACGATCACATCCTCTTATTCTCCTTTGTTTATCACTGCCAAAGTTTTCTGATTTCTCATGAACAAAGCGTGAAGGAGGGTTTGTTTGTTATATTATTTTTAAGCCGGGCGCACTCTTTGCCAGTTCCTTCTCGTATTATGGGTTTGCACATTAGACATGCAATCCCGGGGTGAAGCTTGTCCAACTCAAAAAGATCATGAATTAACTACTACTTCCTCATGAGCTAAAGCAGAGGCACAAAAATAAAAGATTTTGAACATTTAAGGATAACACATAAATTCTGTACTTTAGGAAGTGGTAGTGGAGTACCACGAGTAGGAAGGTATGGTGGACTCATATGGAAGGTATTGGTTTAAGGGTATGGATGCACAAGCAGAATTCCGCTTAGTACAGAGTTAGGCTAGCAAAGGTTTTGAGAGAACAGACAATTGATGATGACTAAGATGCAAAACAATATAAAGCATAAACATTGAAATACGCATAACACATCAAGTTGTCTTCCTTGTCAGCATAACACTTCAAGCATAATAACATAAAGGTTTTGGCTATGTCGATACTTTAAGAAAATCATGCTTGTTGTTATGACCAAAGCTATGTTTGCCAAGATTAAATAAATTTTTCACAGCCATACCTGATATAAGGTCAATACTCCCCATAAGAATCATCATATAAGGTCGATTGCGTGAAGAGAATACCGAGTGCAGCAAAAGGAACCAATAAACTTCTCATTAATATTCCATCATAGACGACTCCACACTCACGGATACAATCTCCACCGAAGGAGTGATAGACCTCAATGCACACACCTATTTCATAAAATAACCTCCCTAGACATGATACGACTCTACTTGACTCTAAAAGGCAAAAGGTAAAGATAAAGATACCGGGCACTCCCCCAAGCTTGGAACAAGCCAAGGGAATGCCATTACCCCAGGAGATTTCACTCCTCATCCTTGTTGGCGTTGATCACGTAGTCCTCGGCGAAACGCTTACATGGAAGGGGTTCTCCAGTCACCTATGAGAAGCTTGTCTCCTGAATCCTGCATGCAGCACCCATACTCATGCGCATAAACCTTAGTTCATACTCACAGTTCTGGCGATGTAGATCATTAATTTGCCCTTGGAGCTCTTCAATTCTTTCTTCCGACGCGGTGATGCTTTTCCACATCTCCTTCATCTCCTTCAGGAAGTAGTTCTTCAGCTCGTTGGTGATGTTAAAGTTAGCTTCAGCACCACGCTCGATCATCTTCTTGTACTCGAAGACTTCTTGCTCCACTTCTTCCAGCCTGGCCTGGATGCTCCCCTCCTTGATAGGTCCCTTCAGATCTTCTTGATGAAGGACACCGTCCTCCATCCGAACAACCTGAGGGTGCTTCTTCACCTCAGCGAGGTGAGGGTTGATGACGTTGACGACGAACTCGTCCTTGGGGGAACTTGGAGAAGCCATGGCACCTAGATTCAGCTGAAAGATTCCCTGGCAGAAACAGATCGAAAAGAAAACACACGAAATCGCAAGATACGTTGCCGGAACAATCCGGGCAAATATATAGCAAAAATTTATGCATAGAAAGGAAGGTAACAGGCTAAAGCGGGGTCGGAGGCGGACTCCCGGGTGTCTAGGCGGCCTCCCGGCGCGGCCAGGAGGTAGGGCGCGCCAGGGGGGCGCCTGGACCCCCTGGAGCCCGTCTCCGGCTCCACTTAGGCTCAGAATTTTACTAATTTTACAAAAACTCGTAATACGGAACTTTTATGGCGGTTCGCGATGTTTCCTTACCGTATTACATACCTTTTCTTTATTCTGCTTCAGCTGGCGTCTGAAACAGGGCTGCAACATGTTCTTCGTGAGTTGTTGTGTATATTATATTCACATCAACATCGACAGGGTCTCCTGCTATGTAATGTTTCAGTCTTTGCCCATTCACAACTTGAGGTTTGGTGCCTTCCAAATTGTTAATCTTAATTGCACCAGACCGATAGACGTCTTCAATATGAAATGGCCCTTCCCACCTGGAAAGTAGTTTACCTGGAGAAAACCTGAAACGGGATCTAAACAACAAAACTTTATCACCAACATTAAATTCATGTTTCAGAATCTTTCTATCATGCCACTTCTTTACCTTTTCCTTGAACATTTTAGCGCTCTCGTAAGCTTCACTTCTCCATTCACCTAGAGAAGTCAAGTTCATGAGACGCTTCTCACCAGCTAATTTTGGGTCAGCATTAAGCTCTCTAACAGCCCAGAAAGCTTTGTGCTCTAACTCTAATGGCAAATGGCAAGCCTTGCCATACACCATCTTATAGGGGGACATGCCCATGGGGTTTTTGTAAGCAGTTCTATATGCCCACAAAGCATCTCCTAACTTATTCGACCAGTCCTTTCTATTTCTCTTTACTGTCTTGTGTAAGATCAACTTAATCTCTCTATTGGTGAGCTCAACTTGCCCACTAGTTTGAGGATGATATGGTGAAGCAATTCTATGGTTGACATCGTATTTGGCTAAAGCTTTTCTAAAAGCTCCGTGCGTGAAGTGTGATCCTCCATCAGTCATGAGATACCTTGGTACACCAAACCTAGGAAAAATTACATCTTTAAGCATTTTCAAAGATGTCTTGTGATCAGCACTTTCGGTGGGGTTGCTTCAACCCACTTGGTCACATAATCAACAGCTACTAAAATGTGAGTGTACTTGTGCGAAGAAGGAAAAGGACCCATAAAATCAAAACCCCAACAATCAAAAGGTTCAATCACTAGTGAGTAATTCATAGGCATCTCATTTCTTCTACTAATGTTACCAACTCTCTGACATTTATCACAGGCTAAAACATAATTTCTAGCATCTTTAAAGAGAGTAGGCCAATAAAAACCTGATTGAAGAACCTTATGTGCAGTCCTCTCACTGGCATGATGTCCTCCATAGGGACTATCATGACACCGTCTGAGAATGTCCTTCTTCTCATGTTCCGGTATGCATCTTCTCACGATCCCGTCGGGACCTTCTTTGAAAAGATGTGGGTCATCCCAAAAGTAGTGCCTCAAATCATGAAAGAATTTCTTCCTTTGCTGAAATGTTAAACCTGGAGGCAAATACTTTGCAACAATAAAATTAGCATAATCTGCATACCAAGGATCGGAAAGAGATTGTACTTTTACAACGGCAAGTTGCTCGTCTGGAAAACTATCGTTGACCGGGATGGGGTCGTGCGGTATATCTTCCATCCTTGAAAGATTGTCCGCCACCGGATTGTCTTCTCCTTTCCTATCAACAATCTTTGATGTCCCTTGGATAGGGCATCCTCTCAATAGCTTCGATCTTGGCTTTGTCCACTTCAATTCCCCTTTCGGAAATCTTGTGGCCAAGAACAATTCCTTCATTAACCATGAAGTGGCACTTCTCCCAGTTGAGTACCAAATTCGTCTCCTCACACCTCTGCAAAACTTTATTGAGATTGTGAAGACAATGGTCAAAGGAGGTTCCATAGACGGAAAAATCGTCCATGAAGACTTCCATAATATCCCCACAGAAACCATGAAAGATAGCAGACATACACCTTTGAAAAGTAGCAGGGGCATTACATAAACCAAAAGGCATACGCCTGTAAGCATAAGTACCAAAGGGACAAGTAAAAGTGGTCTTCTCTTGATCAGCAGTATTAACATGAATTTGAGAGAAGCCAGAATAACCGTCGAGATAACAAAAGTGGGTATTTTTGGATAACCTTTCAAGCATTTGGTCGATGAACGGCAACGGGTAGTGATCCTTCCTGGTTGCCTTGTTCAGCTTCCTGTAATCAATACACATTCTATATCCAATAATAATTCTCTGAGGTATTAGTTCATTCTTATCATTAGGAACCACTGTTGTACCTCCTTTCTTAGGAACACAATGTACCGGGCTTACCCACTTACTATCATCTATAGGGTAGATAATACCTGCGGCTAGAAGCTTGAGAATCTCAGTTCTCACAACATCCATCATCTTCGGGTTCAACCGTCGTTGATGATCAACAACTGGTTTAGCATCAGGCTCAAGGTTGATAGTATGTTGACAGATAGATGGACTAATCCCCTTAAGGTCATCCAGGGTATAGCCAATTGCACCCCGGTGTTTACGGAGTACTTCCAATAGTCGCTCTTCTTCATATCCTAAAAGGTTAGAATTGATAATAACATGATATACTTTATTTTCATCTAAATAAGCATACTTGAGCGTATCTGGAAGAGGTTTAAGATCGAACACCGGGTCTTCTTTCGGTTTTGATAAAATTCCCAAAGGTTCAACCGGAAGGTTGTGCTTCAGGATAACATGTTGCCTCAAGAATATTTCATCTAGTTCATTTCTTTCCTGCATATGCAAATCATTCTCGTGGTCCTCCATGTATTGCTGCAAAGGATCATTAGGGGGAATAGCAATAGAGGCAATACTTTCAATAAGTTTATCATCACTAGGTAAATTGGTACCACGAGGCTGCTTAGAGAACTTAGAAAAAATAAATTCATACGGCTCACCATTGAATTCAACAGAAACTTTACCTTTCTTGCAATCTATTATAGCTCCACAAGTTCTAAGAAAAGGTCTACCAAAAATAATTGGACAAAAATTGTCCCTCTCTGAACCAAGTACTAGAAAGTCGGTAGGGTATTTTACCTTTCCACATAGGACTTCAACGTCCCTCACAATTCCGATAGGAGAGATAGTTGTTCTGTTTGCAAGATGAATGGTAACATCAACTTCTTCAAGTTCACAAGGGGAAATCTCACCGATGATCTCCTCGTAAAGTGAATAGGGGATAGCACTCGCACTCGATCCCAAATCGCATAGCCCATAATAATTGTGATCTCCTATTTTAACAGATACCACTGGAGTACCTGAAATTGGGCCTTTATTCTTGGTTGTGACAAGGTTAGTGGAAACAGCACAAAAAATTATATTGGAATCCAAAACATCATTAGTAATAAGGTCTTTAATTAATGCAACTTGAGGATCGACCCTGATCTGGTCCTCAGGCTCATCAACTCTTCTCTCACTTTTATTTATTATGCCTGTCACAAGAGTGTGCTCCCTCATCCTTGCAGGAAAAGGAGGTTGTTCATACATAACTGCAGGCAAAATAGGGTCAGCAACATGAATATCAACAGGTGGCTCTTTAAAAGGTTCATGATGCTGGTCTCTATTCTTTTTAAAAGAATCAACGTGAGAGTCAAAATTCTTACAGAAATCAATCACTAGATGGGAATCAAGATCAATCTTAGAGCAAAAAGTATTGAAGTAATAAGTTTTCACATAGCTCTCAATATAATCATGTTCATAATTTATAGCGGGTTCAATACCTTTATCAATTTCCCAATCTTCGGTATTCCTCTGGATCCTTTCAATAAGATCCCACCGTTCCTCAACACTCTTCTTCTGAAATACCCCACTAGAGGAGGCATCCAGCATCTCCTTATCCTGACGAGAAAGCCTGGCATAAAAATTTGTAAGTATAATTTCCTTGGGAAGCTTATGAATAGGGCATTTGAGCATTAGGGACTTCAATCTCCCCCAAGCTTGAGCAATGCTTTCTCCGTCACGAGACCTAAAGTTATAAATATAGTTCCTGTCTCGATGAATTTCATGAAGAGGATAAAACTTAGTATAAAAGAGAGACATAAGCTCCTGCCAGTCAAGCAAGTGTGAGTTATCGAGAAGCCTATACCAATCCGAAGCTTTATCTATAAGTGATACGGCGAACAATTTCATCATGGCAAACTCCCTCGATACACCTGCAAGCTTAAATAATGAACATAGTTGTGACAGATATAGCAAGTGTTCACCGGGATGTCTGTCTCCTGCATAACGATTAGCCAAAATATAATCGATAATACCAGCTAGTATTTTATATGGCACAATTTCAGTAGGGGGAGGATCAACCACCACAGATGTGGGGCTTCTTCCCGCAAGCAACGATCCAATAACAGGGTTGTCCATAAGGACAAAGAGCGGCAATAGCAAAAATAAGAACAGAATTATAAAAACTTCCTTACCAGTTTCACTTTACCAATAGCGCTACGCTCCTCGACAACGGCGCCAGAAAACGGTACTTGATGACCCACAACCGTAAGGGATCTATTGCAGCGTTTTCGATAAGTAAGAGTGTCGAACCCAACGAGGAGCAGAAGGTATTGATAAGCGATTCTGAGCAAGAAATTACTGCAAGCACTAAAAGATAACTTTTTAGGGGTTTTCTCGGTATAAGCAACAGGAAAGTAAAAGCAAGCAATGTAATAGGCACTGAGAGTAACAAGTGGCCCAATCCTTTCTTAGCAAAGGAGAGGCCTAGCAACTGAACTTATAAAGACTAAAGCGTTCCTGAGGACACACGGGAGAGGTAGTCATGTGCTTTCGCCATATTCCGTATCGATACTATGTTATGTGTTGATAAGTGTTGAGTGGGTGGATCTATGCTAGTACACTCCCTAGACTAAGATGAGTGCACTCTTATGATTAAACACCTTGCAAGCATCCGCAAATACAAGATAGAATTTAAGGCAAAAGCCTAACCATAGCAATACGATCGAGGATCCATTATTCCCTTATGCAAAAGCGTGCGAACTGGGGTTCAGGTTTCTGTCACTCCGGCAACCCACCATAAGCATTCTTTGTACACAATGTATTCTCCTAGGTCCTTAATAAGGCGAATTGTTGAGTGTTCGACTCACACAACACCACTAGTAGAATGACAACACAACTTAAGTATCAAACAACACATATTACTTCAACAGCATATGAGTACTAACAACAAGACTTTCCCCATGTCCTCAAGAACTAAGGTAACTACTCACGAGACATAAAAGAGATCATGATCAGTGGATATAAATAGGTGATAAACAATCTGGACATAATAATATTTCTCCAACAAAACTCAATAGCATTCACCACAAAGCAGTAATCAACACCAATGGAGTGGAGAGGATAGGTAGTACGAGTTACAACCCAAGTTGCAATGGTGAGATGGGATTTGGATGAAGATGGAGATGGTGCTGGTGTTGGGGATGATGTTGATGATGATCTCAATGATGCCCGTGACGATGGTGATGACGATGGCGACGATCTCCCCTTCCGGGAGGTGATCTCCCCGGCGGAATCTGCCCGCCGGAGATGGCTTTTTCTTCTCTGTAGGTTTCCGCCATGGAGCGGCGGCGGAACTCCGTAAAAACTCCCGTTTTTAGGGTTTTCAGATAACGGAGAGTATATATGCAAAAGGGGGCGACCAGAGGTGGGCCAGGGGCTCCAGGCGCCCCCCCCCCCCGGCGCGGCCAGGGGGGCGCGCCCCCAGGGCGCCTGGGCACCCTGTGGCCCCCCTCCGGCTGCCCTTTCGCATGTCTTCGTGATTCGTCTGAAAAATATCTCCCGTCAATTTTCAGGTAATTTGGAGGTATTCTTTTTCAACAACTCAGCGTCCACTTTTTACTGCTGAATCCTGCGTCTGCTGCTTTGGCATCAGAAAGTTGCAAACTATGTAAAATAGACCAAAACAACATAAGAACATCATCGTAACATTAGATATATCAATGAATAAGGATAAATTATGATACAAAATAGTGATGCATTTTGGATGTATCAGGCGATTACGACACTTTCCCAACGGAACGGCTGTGCGGGCACGTCGGCGGCAGAGAGCGTGCTCTGCGCCTCTCAGGCCACGACGATGCTGCTGCAGTGTGCACAAGGAAGAAGGCGGCCACGTGGAGCTCCCAGGTGGTTTGGGCGCTGCTGAACGGTGTTGCTTTGCAGGGTGACCCCCGTCGGCCGCCACGGGAGGCTCTGCCGCCACGGAAGACGCCGGCGCAGGCAGGCCACGTCGCCATCGACGCTCGCAATCAGCTAAGCGAGCGTGCGGCGCTCAGGATAAGCTAGAGGAGTAGTGCAGCAAGGAGCCAAGGTAGCACTGGCGAGATTGACGAGAAGCTCTGACGAAACTGCGCTGTCGACTGCATTTTCAGTTAACTTTTTCTGAATTTCGACACAAACAGTGCACATCAACTGTTTGATGAAATGATGCAGGCACTTGCCGAATTTTTCTTGGGCTGAATTTTGGTGAGGTGGTCTCTTGATGCATCCAGAGGCTGCCTGAATTTTCATAGATTTTTAGGGAGGGAGAAAATATGAATTTCACCAAAAATGGAAAATCTGGTCCAAACTTGCAGCAAGTGAAATTTGAAAGTTTTGAACTGTGGATCATGATGGATCTAGGTTGAGGGTACTAAGGACTAGCCAGGGGAGCTTGTTTGGGATCAAAACTCAAAAGGGAACTGGTAGTTCCTTTGTAAACCACCAAGGCTCAACTAAAAAGACAGAAATTGTTTTTGGGATAAAATAATTACAAGAAAAATCTAAAAGAGGTTGAAACCTAATGGAATTGATGTTAGACTTGTTTCAAGGTGGGAATGAGGGTTTTGGGAAGAAAGATCTTCATTGGGTGTCATGGCAAGAAAAGTTTGAATGGGGAAAATAAGTCCATGGTTTTTATATGAAGGTTTTTCATAAAGAGAAATTGTCAAACAAATCCTTTTTAAAAAAATTGTGTTGAGCCAACACAAGGAGAAAACCTTCAAGACCAGAATCAAGGTTGAGAAGAACACACAAACTTTTGTCATGAAATATTTGAGAAGAAGGGGTTTTTAAGAAAGGTTCAAATATCCCCCTTCCAAAAGACCAAAGAGTTTGATGAAAACAAATCCAAATTTTTTGGAGTGTTACAACACCTACCCCCTTAGGAAAAATCTCGTCCCCGAGATTTCAGCTGATCCTCAAATAGGTGTGGGTACTCTGTCCGAAGGAAATCCTCTCTTTCCCATGTTGCCTCATCCTCGGTGTTATTGCTCCACTGAACCTTGAGAAATTTAATTGTCTTCTGACGAGTCCTTCTTTCAGATTCCTCCAATATTTTTATTGGACGTTCCCTGTAGGTGAGGTTTGGTTGCACATCAAGGTTTTCATGTGACACATGCTTCTCCAGGTTGCTTACACATTTCCTTAGCTGTGAGACGTGGAACACGTCGTGGACATCTCACAGTTCTTTGGGAAGGTCTAACTGGTAGGCTACTGTGCCTCTCCGTGCAACTATACAAAAGGGTCTGATAAACCGTGGTGCTAGCTTTCCTTTGACTTTGAATCGTTGTAGGCCCCTCATAGGAGATACACGTAGATACACATTTTCACCGGGTTCAAAACTGACTTCACGATTTTTCTGACCGTAATAACTCTTCTGCCGGCTTTGGGCTGTCTTGAGTCGGTCCCGTATTAGTCTAACTCTCTCCTCACCTTCCTTGAGCATGTCTGGGCCGAAGATACAACTGCCCCCTGTTTCTGACCAATTTAATGGGGTACAACATCTTCGTCCGTACAAGGCTTCAAAAGGTGCCATTTTCAGACTGGCTTGGTAACTATTGTTGTATGCGAACTCGGCATATGGCAAGCTTGCTTCCCAACTGGTCCCATAGGTGAGAACACATGCCCTCGGCATGTCTTCTAGAATTTTATTTACACGTTCAGTTTGTCCTCCAGTCTGGGGGTGATATGCTGTACTGAATACTAGTTGCATCCCCAGAGCTTGCTGTAAATGATCCCAAAATTTAGAGATGAATTGAGTGCCTCTGTCGGATATTATAGTCTTTGGAACTCCATGCAGGCATACTATACGGGCGAGGTAAAGTTTGGAAAGCTTCTGGGCGGTGTAGGTTGTCTTGACTAGGATGAAGTGTCCCACCTTAGTTAGTCTATCTCTAATGACCCATGTGGCATCATTTCCGTGCTGTGATCGAGGTAGACCAACAATAAAGTCAATCCCAATATTGTCCCATTTCCACTCAGGTATCTTGTTTGGCTGTAATAGTCCTGCAGGTTTTTGGTGCTCGGCTTTTATGCGTTGACATGAATCACAACATGCAATGTATGTGGCTATATCCCTCTTCATACCGTGGCACCAAAATCTTTCCTGAATGTCCTTGTACATTTTGGTCCCTCCTGGGTGAATTGAATATGGAGCGGTGTGGCTCTCTGCTAGAATTTGCTGTTTGAGGTCTTCGTTATTGGGTACGGAAAGCCTGTCTCCGAACCATAATATTCCCTCACCGTCTATGACAAATTCCGAGGCCTTGCCCAGACTCACTTTTCTTTTTATGCCTTCAATGTTGGGGTGTCCATGCTGAGCTTTCTTGATCTATTCTATTAGTGTAGTTCGTATTTCCAAATTTGACACTTCGCCTTCGGTGACCATCATCAAGTTGAGCTTGGCGAATTCCTGCTGAAACTCAGGTCTCAAGTTTTGTAGACTGTCGTTGTCCGAGCTGGGGTTACGGCTGAGAGCATCTGGCACTACATTCGCCTTTCCTGGACGATAGTGAATGCCAACGTCATAATCTTTCACCAATTCCAACCAGCGTCGTTGTCGTAAATTAAGTTCTGGTTGTGTGAAAATATATTTGAGGCTCTTATGGTCCGTATATATTTCACATCGATTCCCAAGCAAAAAGTGCCTCCACTCCTTGAGTGCATGAATGACCGCTGCCAATTCCAAGTCGTGAGTAGGATAATTTTCTTCATGCTTCCGTAGTTGCCTAGAAGCGTATGCGACTACATTGCCTTCTTGCATCAGTACACATCCGAGGCCCTTCCGGGATGCGTCGCAATATACTTCAAAACTTTTGTGTATGTATGGTACGACCAATACTGGGGCTATTGTTAATTTCCTTTTGAGTTCCTGGAAGCTTTTCTCACAAGCTTCAGTCCATACGAATTTATTATCCTTCTTGAGTAACTGTGTCATTGGTTTGGCTATGGTGGAAAACCCTTCAATAAACCTTCGGTAATATCCAGCCATTCCAAGGAAACTTCGTATATCTGTTATGTTGGCTGGTGGTTTCCAGCCAAGTACGGCCTTGACTTTTTCTGGGTCCACATCAACTCCTTCCTGTATCAATACGTGGCCTAGAAAACCAACCTGTCTTAACCAAAATTCGCATTTGCTGAATTTGGCGTATAGTTGATGTTTCCTTAATTCTCCCAGTACAATTCGGAGATGTTCAGCATGTTCTTCTGGTGTCTTAGAATATACCAGGATATCATCAATGAACACCACAACAAATTTGTCGATAAACTTTATAAACACTTTATTCATGAGGTGGACAAAATATGCGGGGGCGTTGGTCAGTCCAAACGGCATTACTGTAAATTAATATAGTCCGTATCTGGAGGTGAATGCTGTCTTCTGAATATCTTTTGTCCGTACTTTTAATTGATGATACCCCGACCTTAAATCAATTTTCGAGAAAACCTTGGCCTGAGCGAGCTAGTCAAATAAATCATTTATCCGTGGCATCGGATATTTGTTTTTGATAGTGACCATGTTGAGCGCTCGGTAGTCTATACACAATCTCAGAGTCCCATCCTTTTTCTTGGCAAATAGTACCGGCGAACCCCAAGATGAGGAGCTGGCCCGTATAAATCCTTTGTCCAGTAACTCTTTTATTTGCTTCTTTAGTTCAACCAATTCGGACGGTGCCATTCTGTATGGTTTCTTGTAAATGGGGGTGGTTCCAGGTGCTAGCTCAATAATGAATTCTATTTCCCGGTCTGGTGGCATGCCTGGCAGTTCTTCGGGAAATACGTCCGGAAACTCACATACTACTGGAACCTTGCTTAACTCAGAAGTGTCTACCTTGTTCAATTTTGGTTGCCGTGATACTGGTCTTTCTTGAGCTGCGACTCTTATCGTCTTTCCGTGATGATGAGTAAGAATCACAGTTCGGTTGAAGCAGTCAATAAATCCTTTGTTGGTGGTCAGCCAGTCCATACCTAGGATAACATCCAGTCCCTTATTTTCCAACACGATGAGGTCTGCCTGGAACTTTAATCCTTCAATCTCAATGATCACACCTTGGCAGTAACTCTGAGTGATTTGTTTACTCTCGGGGGACTTGATGGTCATTGATTTTCCCAAGGGGAGCATCGAAAAATCATGTTGCAAAGCAAAGTTCTTCGTAATGAATGAATGAGAAGCAACAGAATCAAACAAAACCATGGCAGGTATTGTGTTGACAGGGAACGTACCGAGTACGATATCCGGGGCATCCTGTGCTTGCTCCTTGGTCACATGGTTCAGGTGACCTTTCTTGTGGTTGTTATTGGGATTGAAGTTGTTACGCTTGGGTGCTGAATTGTTACCATTGCTATTTGGCTTCGGGGTTGAGTTCCTTGGTTTTGGGCACTGTTTGGCATAGTGTCCCTCTTCTCCACAAGCGTAGCAAATAACGCCTGGGCGATACGTAAAATCCTTATCCCTTGCATGGAAATTTTTGTTCGGATGCGTATCATTGGTCATGGATTTGTTCGCCCCATTTTTTTGAAAATTAGTCTTGTTCCGGTTGTTGCGAGTGTGAGTAGTCTTATCCCTCTTTCGCTTGCGAATATCTTCCAAACTTCGGCGCTCATTTTCCCAAGTAATAGCCTTGTCCACAAGTGTCTTGAAATCTGGAAAGGTGTGTACAACTAGCTGGCATTTAAGTGCTGATGCCAGACCGTTCAGGAATTTTTCCTTCTTTTTATTTTCGGTCATATGCTCTTCGTTGGCATAACGAGATAATTGAGTAAACTGGCTGTTGTACTCGGTCACTGTCATGCCTCTCTGTTTGAGGTCATCAAACTCCCTTTTCTTGATCTTTATAATGCTTCTAGGGATGTGCGCCCCACGAAAACCTTCTTTAAAATCCTCCCAAGTGATATCATTTTCATTGGGGTGCATATGCAGAAAATTCTCCCACCATGATGCAGCTGCTCCAGTAAGATAGTGTGGTGCATAGAGTACCTTTTCACGATCCGAGCATTGTGCAATAATCAATTTTCTTTCAATGTATCGAAGCCAATCATCGGCCTCAAGAGGTCTGTCAGTGTGAGAAAATGTTGGCGGACGTGTCTTCTGTAATTCAGACAATTTAGAATGATGTTGATGTGGTTCACGGTGATTTCCCATATTGATAACATGGTTCATCATTTCTTGGTGCTACTGTTGGCTTTGCTCGTAAAGACGGCATAATTGAGAAAATGTTGTTTCACTGCCCTGCTGACTTGACTGCCCCTGCGTGAAATTGTTGCTTGTCTGGGTACCATAATTTTCCTCTGGCGGACTTAGCATGGAACGAGTCCAGGGACGAGTCATTTTCCACTCTGGGGTATTATTGCAGAACTCATGAGAAAAACTGAGCGGCAAAAATAAACAAATGATTTTGCAAATGCAGGAAAAAAAATACGAACTCCAAAGATTTTTAAAGAAAATACTTGATTGCGCATGAAGAAAGACCGCTTAGTACATATCTTACACGCGAGTCATAATTATACAATACGTCACTCAGGATGCGCGTACACATTCCTGACATGTTATTTAGGCTAGTGCACTTCTCCGAGTTCCTACATGATGCGCATACAGACTACTTCTCATCAACCTATTTTACATATAAAACATATCATACAAGCGGACACATCGCGTCACGGACATGCGTACTTAGTCGGAGATGTTGAAGACTTCCTTCGGCCTGCCGAGGGTAAGACCCAGTGGCGATGGAGACTCAACCTCCTCCTCACTAATAGGCTCCAGGCATGGAATACTGGTTCGAGGAGTTAGTGCGGGCGCGACAGGTGGTGCAGCTCTGATTCGGGTAGGAGCAATGACTTGGTCAAACTCCTTAGTGGTAGGTAGGCGGCGAGCGGTGGCTAAGATGGCAGGTCCATAAGATGCTGAGGACGAGACATATGTCAGTGGTGGTGAAGTATGGAGGAGCTCCCTCATATTGGCGGAACCGCTCTGAACTAAGTCCATACGAGCAGCCACCAAGTCGTCCACAAGGTTATCAAAAGCTGCCTCAAGAGCCTTGAGGTACTCAACCAACGATTCGATAGCTTCATCACGTTCCCCCCTTGCGCAAGCAAATGCATAGTGGCACGTGTAAGGCACGTGGCTTGGGAGGTAGCGGTAGCGACGAGTCTTCATCGAAGGAAGAGCATCCCGGAGACGAGCTATCGCCTCGCGGGCAGCCATTTGCATGGCATGCCTCTCCGTAGGCATGGCCCTGCCCACAAATCGGAAGCGGCGTGCCTCAGAACGCCCTCCCATGAACTGTACCGCGGCCTGGTGCATCGACACGCTGTCGCTGATCTTGTGCTGGTAGAGTGTGAACTCTGGACGAGTCGATGGCCCGATCGCGACCTTAGTGATGGCGACGAGGATCTTGATAAACCCCTCAGGTATGTTGGCGAACACCTGTGACTCACAGTCGCTGCCGGCCATCTACAAAAGTAGACAAAAATTCCGAATAGTCAAATCATAAATTTATGATGACTAACAGAAATTTGCTACAAATGTAAAAAATGCTGAAATAGCACTCAATACGCTAATAACCGATTAGCGATCGCAACTAGTGGCTTCCTACAGTCAGCCTGGCTCTGGTACCAAGGTTGTCAGGACCGGTTTTCTAATAAAATATTTACTGAGAAACCGACCTTTTTATCGGACCAGTGCAGAAGAATCCTTCTCACTGGTAGACAAATCCTTGATACAGAAGTCCAGAGTACTGAATATTATACAAGGTTGAGCTGAGGCTGCTCAACAATTTATTACAAGCACGCCGATATAATACATAAGGGCGGATATGACACAAGGGTAGGGTGGCATAACTACTAACTCGTAATAAAATTGGTGGTGGATGTGTCACAGTGTAGTGGGTGACACGACTCCAATATCTTACAGCTCATCGAGTGTCGGGGTGAGACCCGATGAATTTATTTGGTGGTTGGCAGAAGCAGTTATAATACAGTGATCAACTCCAGGATTGCAAGAGACTGACTGGGACTCCACTAGGTGTCGGACTCGCTATCGAACTCTTCATCCATGAGATCGCCTTCGTCAACATCTGGCCAAATCAACAAACCAGGTGAGTACTTTGAATGTACTCGCAAGACAGTTCGTACATAAGATTTAAATAATGCAAACATGATGCATATAAGCAGACTAGCAATATGTACTCAAGAATAATCTTGCGCTGCAAGATAAAAATGGGAGTCGGGCGGTATTCCTCCCGAGATCCCAAAGAAATAAAAGAATACCGATCGAGTGTCTAAGCGACGCCTCGTAAGGTAAATTGAATAAAACTTGCCACAGTCGGATGTCTGAGCGACATCACATAAAGGGCTTATATTCAAGAGTAAATAACAAGAATGCCACAGTCAGACGTCTGAGGAACATCACATAAAGGGCTTATATTCAAAAGTAAATAACAAGAATGCCACAGTCGGACGTCTGAGTGACATCACATAAAGGGCTTATATTCAAAAGTAAATGACAAGAATGCCACAGTCGGACGTCTGAGGGACATAACATAAATGGCTTATATTCAAAAGTGAATAACGAGAATGCCACAGTGGGACATCTGAGCGACATCACATAAAAGGTTTATATTCAAAAATAAATAATGAAAATGCCACAGTCGGACGTCTGAGCGACATCACATAAAGGGCTTATATTCAAAAATAAATAACGAGTATGCCACAGTCGGACGTCTGAGCGACTTCACATAAAGGGCTTATATAAACTTTGGTATGACGGTAAATTATCTCAAGACATTACTCAGTGCAGAAATAACTGGTTAGTTCATCTACTAAGATGACCCTTGGCTAGATTACCGTTCTTATCACTATCATAGAATATCCGAGACGGTCACTGAGGTTGACACGGAGATTGACGCTAGACCATAGACATGGCTATTTGGGGGTTTTGACTCTGCAGAATTTGTACTCTTAAATCACAGCCAACGGATTTCAATAGCCGCAAAGGACTAGTTCCGTCTACGGTATTTTTAGCAGAAACACAACTAACCAGTACACACCCATTTCACATCCTGCTGCCCAGAATCACCCGAGACAACACTCACGAAAAACTTTAAGACGGGGAGGCTACAACCTCGAATAGCATGGGATCAAATTTATATCGCGCGCTCTAAGGGGTGCCCCCCTCTCGGTCCCAACCGGAAACACCCATGCCCCCTGACCGGATGACGGGCTTTAATCCAGGGCCATGGAACCCTCATCCCGGCCCCTCTATTTGGTGTGTACAAGGAAAGAGGTTTGTAGCTGGCTAAACCGTAATCTTTGCAGAAGACATGTGACAGTACTAAAAAGGAGACGAACGGGATCATGACTTGATCCACGTTAATACTAGAGTTAATGGTTGACTGGCATGCTTCAACAATACCAACTCACAACCTATCATGTCACCACATGATCAGGTTGGTTCACCATCATCTTTCGGGGCTCACACGGAGCTTGTTTTGCATGAAATATAACCTCCACAAATGCTTATATAACCATGCCATGAAGAGAATCTACTCAAGCAAACATGCAACACACTCATCATATTAAAGGTTCAAACATGCTTGCCTGGTTCAGAGTAGTCGGAGTCTAACTCGGTGAAGTTCGCGGCTCCGTCACTTCCTTCGGTATCTACGGATACAAATAAAACGGGTACTAACATAAATACCGTGCGTGCATAAAAGTTGTCCCAAATATTTTTCAAATAAATATGATAAAAAACTAGACAGAAAAGTAAAGAGGTCAGAAAAAGAATCAACTCAAAATCAGTTTTTGTTTAAAAGTTATTAAAGTTTTTGTCCAGGGACTTGTTTGTAATGAAATAGAAAGTTTCCAGGGGCTAGAATATAAAAACGGAAAACGATTCAGTAAGCAGTACGCCAGCTGAATAGGGAAAGTGTACTTTGCCCGAAGGCGCTTTCCAGAAAAACGGTTCGAATAAAATAGAGAGACTGACGAGGGGGTCCCACCCGTCAGGTTTGAATCTTCAACTGAAAACAGAGTCGCGCCGGCGCCAGAGAGCTGCGGTGGTCGCCGGCGCCGATCCACGGTGAGGTTGAAGTGGGTGGTACCTACGTGTTCACGGTGTTCCTCCGCGTCGGTGGGTGGTGGAGTTGGGCGTCGGCGAGCACCACGTCGACGGCGACCTTATCTCCAGCGGACGACGGTTCGGGTAGTTGTGGGACTCGTCGGAGAGAGATGCGGGGGTCAAATTGAAGTGGGGTTTAGTCGTCTAGGTGTGTCAGGAGTCTACTGGCAAGAGTAGGGCGGTGGAGGAGCTCTCACCAGAAAGAGAGCTGCCGGAGCCCGAAGCGGATCGGGGCGGCTGGAGTTGGGGAAGAAGGGCTGCTCGTGGCTCTTCCAGTGGCTGGGTGGGGTCTGGTGAAATGGTGGAACTGTGCGGGGTCGAGTGCGAGCTTGGGGGTGCTATTTATAGCCGGCCCGAGGCGGTTGCCACAAACGGGATAAGTCCGGCGAGCGATTACGGCGGGGCTGTGGCTGAACGGGTGGCTTAAGTACTTGAGCATCGACGAGACGGTTTACTGGTTCAATTCCGGTGTAGAGCTTAGCAAGGCAGGGGCGCTTACGACACTTTCCCAACGGAACGGCCGTGCGGGCACGTTGGCGGCAGAGAGCGCGCTTTGCGCCTCTCAGGCCACGACGATGATGCTGCAGCGTGCACAGGGAAGAAGACGGCCACGCGGAGCTCCCAGGTGGCTTGGGCGGTGCCGAACGTCATTGCTTTGCAGGGTGACCCCTGTCGGCCGCCACGGGTGGCTCTACCGCCGCGGAAGACGCCGGCGCAGGCAGGCCACGACGCCACCGACGCTCGCAATCAGCCAAGCGAGCGTGCGGCGCTTAGGATAAGCGAGAGGATCAGTGCAGCAAAGAGCCAAGGTAGCACTGGCGAGATTGACGAGAAGCTCTGACGAAACTGCACTGTCGACTGCATCTTCAGTTAACTTTTTCTGAACTTCGACAGAAACAGTGCACATCAACTGTTTGATGAAATGATTCAGGCACTTGCCGAATTTTTCTTGGGCTGAATTTTGGTGAGGTGGTCTCTTGATACATCCAGAGGCTGCCTTAATTTTCACAGATTTTTAGGGAGGGAGAAAATATGAATTTCACCAAAAATGGCAAATCTGGTCCAAACTTGCAGCAAGTGAAATTTGAAAATTTTGAACTGTGGACCAGTGGATCATGATGGATCTAGGTTGAGGGTACTAAGGACTAGCCAGAGGAGCTTGTTTGGGATCAAAACTCAAAAGGGAACGGGTAGTTCCTTTGTAAACCACCAAGGCTTAACTAAAAAGACAGAAATTGTTTTTGGGATATAATAATTAAAAGAAAAATCTAAAAGAGGTTGAAACCTAATGGAATTGATGTTAGACTTGTTTCAAGGTGGGAATGAGGGTTTTGGGAAGAAAGATCTTCATTGGGTGTCATGGCAAGATAAGTTTGAATGGGGAAAATAAGTCCATGGTTTTTATATGAAGGTTTTTCATAAAGAGAAATTGTCAAACAAATCCTTTAAAAAAAATTGTGTTGAGCCAACACAAGGAGAAAACCTTCAAGACCATAATCAAGGTTGAGAAGAACACACAAATTTTTGTCATGAAATATTTGAGAAGAAGGGGTTTTTAAGAATGGTTCAAATATCCCCCTTCCAAAAGACCAAAGAGTTTGATGAAAACAAATCCAAATTTTTTGGAGTGTTACAAAATACTTACACTACTGTGTTGCATCACCCTTTCCTCTTCGAGGGAATACAACGCAAGCTCGAGAAGTAGCAATACATTGGATTCCTTGTAAGATATATAGAACTTTGACTGTCACTAAATACGGTAGGGCAAGATGAATCTCCACAAAGCTCAGTGTACAAACCTCTCAAGCAAATAGCTTCTTTGCATGCCTCAGAAAATAGCCATATACTCGGCATCAGTTGTGGAACAAGCCACAATAGACTACAAAGTTTCTCTCCAACTCACAGCACAACCACCAATGGTGAAAACATAACCTGTGAGCGATCTTCTCTTATCCAAATCACCAGCAAAATCAGAATCAACAAAACCAACAAGTCCATCTCCAGTTTTCCCAAACTGTAAATAAGCATTAGAAGTACCTCACAGGTATCTGAAAATCCACTGAACTGCTTTCCAATGCTCTTTTCCAGGATTAGCCATGTATCTACTGACAACACTCAATGCATATGATAAATCAGGACGGGAACAAACCATGGCATATATAAGTGATCCAACTGCACTCGAATAGGGAACTCTAGACACGTACTCAATATCTGCATCTGACTTAGGACATAAAGCTGATGATAATTTGAAGTGTGGAGCTAATGGAGTACTTACTGGCTTGACATTATGCATATTAAAACGGCGAAGAACTTTATCAATATATCCTCTCTGACTTAGATATACTTTTCCAGATGGTCTATCTCTGGATACTTCCATGCCAAGTATTTTCTTTGCTACACCCAAATCCTTCACCTCAAATTCATTACTCAATTGCTTCTTTAGTTCATTAATATCTGACATACTCTTTGCAGCAATTAGCATATTATCAACATAAAGGAGCAAATAAATAGTTGAACCTTTGACAATTTTTAAATAAACACAACTATCATCAAAATAGACATAGAAATTTGCGAAATACATACGGATCAGAAATTTGCGAAATACATACGGATCAGAATGTAACAGACCCGCTGACTAAACTTCTCTCATGAAGCAAAACATGATCACACCTTAGTACTCTTTGGGTGTTAATCACATGGCAATGTGAACTAGATTGTTGACTCTAGAAAACCTTTTGGGTGTTAGTCACATGGCGATGTGAACTATGGGTGTTATTCACATAACGATGAGAACTATCGGTATTAAGTCACATGGCGATGTGAACTAGATTATTGACTCTAGTGCAAGTGGGAGACTGAAGGAAATATGCCCTAGAAAAAATAATAAAGTTGTTATTTATATTTCCTTATATCATGGTAAATGTTTATTATTCATGCTAGAATTATATTAACCGGAAACTTAGTGCATGTGTGAATACATAGACAAAACAGAGTGTCCCTAGTATGCCTCTACTTGATTAGCTCGTTGATCAAAGATGGTTATGTTTCCTAACCATAGACATGTGTTATTATTTAATGAATGTGATCACATCATTAGAGAATGATGTGATGGACAAGACCCATCCATTAGCTTAGCACTATGATCATTTAGTTTTACTGCTATTGCTTTCTTCATGACTTATACATGTTCCTCTAACTATGAGATTATGCAACTCCCGAATACCGTAGGAACACCTTGTGTGCTATCAAACATCACAACGTAACTGGGTGATTATAAAGATGCTCTACAGGTGTTTCCGAAAGTGTTTGTGGTGTTGGCATATATCGAGAATAGGATTTGTCACTCCGAGTGTCGGAGAGGTATCTCTGGGCCCTCTCGGTAATACACATCATAATAAGCCTTGCAAGCAAACGACTAATGAGTTAGTCACGAGATGATGTATTAAGGAACGAGTAAAGAGACTTGCCGGTGACGAGATTGAACTAGGTATGATGATACCAATGATCGAATCTCGGGCAAGTAACATACCGATGACAAAGGGAACAACATATGTTGTTATGCGGTTTGACCGATAAAGATCTTCGTAGAATATGTAGGAACCAATATGAGCATCCAGGTTCCGCTATTGGTTATTGATCGGAGATGAGTTTCGATCATGTCTACATAGTTCTCGAACCCGTAGGGTCCACACGTTTAACGTTCGATGACGATCGATATTATGAGTTTATGTGTTTTGATGCACCAAAGGTAGTTCGGAGTCCCGGATGTGATCACGGACATGACGAGGAGTCTCGAAATGGCCGAGACATAAAGATTGATATATTGGAAGGTTATATTCGGACACCGGAAGAGTTCCGAAGTGTATCGGGTATTTTTCGGAGTACCGAGAGGTTACCGAAACCCCCCGGGAAGTCTATGGGCCATATTGGGCCCTAGTGGAGAAAGAGGGCAGCAAGCATGTGATGGGGCGCGCCCCCCTTGGCCCAAACCGAATTGGTTTAGGGCTTGGGGGCCGGCCCCCCTTTCCTTCTCCCCTCCTCCTCTTTCCTCCTTTCTCCTAGTAGGACCAGGAAAGGGTGGAACCTACTCCTACTAGGAGTAGGATTCCTATTCCTTGGCGCGCCCTCCTCCTTGGCCGCCTCCTCCTCCCTCCCTCCTTTATATACGTGGGGAGGGGGCACCCCATAGACACACAAGTTGATTTCTTAGCCGTGTGCGGTGCCCCCCCTCCACAGTTACACACCTTGGTCATATCGTCGTGGTTCTTAGACGAATCCCTGCGCCGGTAACTTCATCATCACCGTCACCACGCCATCGTGCTGATAGAACTCTCCCTCGACCTCAACTGGGTCAAGAGTTCGTGGGACGTCGTCGAGCTGAACGTGTACTGAACGCGGAGGTGCCGTACATTCGGTGCTTGGATCAGTTGGATCGCGAAGACGTTCAACTACATCAACCACGTTACTAAACGCTTCCGCTTTTGGTCTACGAGGGTACGTGGACACACTCTCCCCACTCGTTGCTATGCTTCTCGTAGATAGACCTTGCGTGATTGTAGGATTTTTTTTAAAATACTACGTTCCAACACTTTGGCCTTACTAATGTCATCGATGAAGCTGTGACTAACCTAACAAAGTGGACATAAGAGAGGGCAACAGTGGTGGCGCTGCTGCGATAGCATCTGAACAGAGCTCGTCATCACATGAAGGACAAGGCGGATGAGCAACGCTCTGACCAGGTGTTTGCAGTGGGCGACTGGGTTTATCTAAAAGTCCAGCCGTATGCATAGTCATAAGTTAGCGTTTCTATACTTTGGTCCCTTTCAGGTTCTACAATGCGTGGGCGAGGTGGCATACCAGATTGACCTGCTGGAGCAGGCGTGAATCCACCCAGTGTTTCATGTCTCTCAACTTCGAGCAGTTGTTACACCAACGACTATGACCATGCCAGAAATGCGGGTGCTCGATGACGACTTGCTTCCTCTTAAAGTACCTGCGGCCATCATCGCCAAGCGCATCATCTAGAGAGGGTTGCGAAAAGTGGGACAAGTCCTGGTGCAAGATTCAGTTAACTAATTTGAATTCAGTGAACAATAATACTCAGTTAACTGCAAAGTTCACAACAAGATTCATGAAAAACAAAATTTGCTAGAATTCCAGCTAACACTTGTTTCCATATCTGAAACCCTAGAATTCCACAAACAAAATTTGCTACTAGAGAGAGGGATGGAGGCAGCTCACCGAGGGCCCGACTATCACCATATGACATAAGCTCAACGACATTTCCTCCAAATGTGGCGACTAGAAAAACTCTGTGATGGATGAATTTGCTGTGGCCGCACAATCTTCCTCTTCGACGCGGTTGCCGCCTGCCATGCCGACGAGCCAAGTTGATTGACTATGTTCACCACACCTTGCCCACCATCACTCCCTCGTCGATGGATCCGAAGCCACCACCGCCACCCTACATGCGAGACAGAGGAGAGTGATAGACGGCGAGGGATGGGAGAGAGGGCCGGCCCAATCGCTTCGGGCACGGGTGTTAACGGCGTGTCGTCACCGCGGTCGGCCCGCGAGTGATCGGTCACATCAAAACACTCTCAGAAAACGAATTAGTGTTTTTTCACTGTCAAAATTTCAGCACGGTGCAAAGAGTAACGTTTTGTAAGTGGTGATTATAAAATCGAGAGTTATGACGCTAAAGTGATGGTTTTATGCATTTTACTCCGAGTGAGTTGGCAAACAGTTTGGACATGCTATGTGGCAAACTGATGGGTCGGAAGTCGCCGATGTTCTCGGCATCTGTTTTCTTAGGAATGAGCACAATCAGGGCACGATTGAGCAAGTGAAGATTTAGTTGAAGCTCGACCGGGACCATATACATAGAAAAAGGGCTTTTTATTTTTGAGAATCTAAAGGACTCGATTAGCAAGCGTGGACCGATTCGAACCCAGCCGAAAGCCCTGGCAACCAATGTACGTTTGGCAAAATTGGTTTTTTTTTTTGGTCACGTACGTACTCCTGGTAGCGTAGATATTCTACTACTCCTTCCTATATTATTACTGTATCTATAATTATAATAAGGCAAGGGAGTCCGGGTCGTGTTGGAGTTGGAACACTGGCCGGAGTCGGTCTATCTATCTATATCTATATAAACAAACAGGAGCGCAGCATCAATCAAACAATACAACTCGGCCATCAATGGAGACGTGGTCTGAACTCCCAGAGTACCTCCTAGCCCAGGTCTTTGCGCGCATCTTTTTCCCCGTCGACCGTGCTTGCTTTCAGGCCGTGTGCCGTTCTTGGCGCTCTGCAGCGCCCGCCCCTGCGCGCCAGCTTCCGTGGATCGTCTTCCCAAATGGGGGGGTCATGACCCCCTTTGACCGTGTTGTGCATCGCATCGTCTCCTACCCCAAAGCCATAACGAGCCGCGTTGGTATGGCTCCCGCCGACCGTGCTCGGCACCAGCTTGTCTCCTTGCCCAAGACCATGACATGCATTGGCTCTACCGATGGTTGGATCGCCATGGAAGACCGTGCGCCCAAGAAGCATAGGAACTACTTGTTGCACAACACGTTTTCGGGCACTACATTGTCTCTCCCCGAGCTGGGCACTGCCCTCGGCCATGTTTCCAAGCTTTTCCAGATACACAAGGTGCTGTTGCGGTCCACCCCAGATGACGTCATTGCTATCATGACCAACCATCGCAGTTGCCCCATCATCTTAACCCGGCTTGGGAAGGGCGTGTGGTTGCCCAAGTCTTATGCAGCTCCCCTCGTCAGCATCATCGATGTTGCTTTTCTTGGCGACAGACTTTATGGGGTCACCAAGGATGAGGATCTAGTCTTCCTTGACATCGCCTTCAATAATAGCGGCGTACCCATGGTTACCGGTGGCAAGTGTGTCATCGGGGAAGGTTTTGACTATGATGATTACGGCGACCATGACACAAAGGATGATGGCTTGACCAAGATGACCAAGAAGGATATGGTTCCTCAAGGATTCCGATATATTTATGTAGACAAGTCCATGGAGCATGACATGAAAACCATGTGGTACCTGATCGAGTCGCGTGGGAAGCTGCTCATGGTGAGGCGACAAGTGGTATCGCCTTTTGAGTTCTCTCACACGGTAGAGGTTTTCGAGGCCGACGTGAGTGCAGCCATGTGGGTGCCGGTGGAGGCGGGGCTAGAGGACCAGGCGCTTTTCATCAGCAGACGGTTCAGCAAGTCTGTCTCTGCTGCTTTCAGCACGGCGATACAAAAAGATGCTATTTATTTTGCTGACACGGAAGATGTATTCGACATGAGATCCCAAACAGTGAGTGCCCGAGGGGATGATTTCGATGGCTACAACGCATACCTAAGGTCATGGGACTCGAGGGAACTAACGTGGGTCTTTCCTCCGGAGCTAGTAGCTTAATTAGTAGTATTATTATTCCCTTGTTACATTTTCCTTTTGCTGTTAATAATTGTACGATTAGTGCGACTGCATGCATGCAATAAAATGTGTTGACATTTGTGGGAAAAAAATATGTATATCTTTTTGAACATGTACAGACGCAAGCAAAAAATAAGTATATCTCGATGCTGCTAGCGACCCAAGCTGTTCTACTCCCTCTGTAAAGAAATATATAGCATTTAGATCACTAAAGTAGCAGTGATCTAAACACTTATAGTTCTCTACCGGGGGAGTATATCTGAGTTGAGCGAGAACCACAGCCGTGATGGTAAGACGCCTTGCCTCGTCTCCTGCATGAACAGAGTGGTTATACGATTACACTCGGGTCACACTACTCAATCACATCATATCACATCCTTATGGAAATGAGCAAGTTGTTTCTAGTAGGGCAATGCTCTCGACCAATCCTCTCATAAAACAAGTAAACCCAGGTAGCAAGATCTTTGGCCAAAGAAACCCAAATCTTATTCCGAACTGGATCATTCACCTTAGCTCTGATAGTACCCCACATGTAGTCTGGTTTAGCATGTATCATAGCCTGACTGAAGGGATGGAATTTTCAGAGATCTGCCCAACACTTTACAAAATCTTGCTAAGAAGCTCATGGGATCTAAACCGCAGAGGAACACCATAAGCACGGATAGTAACAAAGATAGCATCAAATTTATAATCCTGGACATCTCTATTCTGATCCTCCGAATCCATCCAATCAAGCAAGAAGTTATCTGAACCCATACTCCAAGGATGACGAGTAATCAAAAACATGGCTGCCTCCAAAGAACGAAAATGAGCAACAACGATGTAATCATAAACTTTTTTTACGGCGGTACGCAAAACGATCCCCACGCGGTATATCTATGGATTCGCGGCCGCTATATGGGCCCGAACCCAATCCCCGGCAGGCGCGAATCGCCCCC